>CM021104.1:577182180-577471763 GCA_007115665.2 Sequoiadendron giganteum
GGTTGAGGGATTAAGAGGGTATAGGGGTTGAGGGATTAGGGTTTAAGGGTTAAGGGTTGAGGGTTGACAAGGTATAGGGGTTGAGGGATTAGGGTTTAAGGGTTGAGGGTTAAGTGTTAAGGGTTGAGGGTTGACAGGGTATAGGGGTTGAGGGTTTAGGGTTTAAGGGCTGAGGGTTAAGGGTTAAGGGTTAAGGGTTGAGGGTTGAGGGATTAAGAGGGTATGGGGGTTGAGGGATTAGGGTTTAAGGGTTGAGGGTTGATGGATTAAGAGGGTATAGGGGTTGAGGGATTAGGGTTTAAGGGTTGAGGGTTAAGGGTTGAGGGATTAAGATTATAGAGGGGTTGAGGGATTAAGAGGGTATGGGGGTTGATAAAATAGGGTTTAAGGGTTAATGGTATAGGGTTCATAGTTTAAGGGTCCCACTCCCTCTCTCAGGTCTCCCCCCACCATATAACTGAATAAATTCTTTCCATCTGAAGTCTGTCTCTCTTGGGTCTCACTCCCTCCCATGCTACCTACACTAATCAGTGTCACTCCAATGACATCTCTCACAATGCCTCTTTGTCAGGTCTCACTTACCTCCCACCCTAATTTCTTAGGTCTCTCCTTCCAACCCCCTCTCTCCCACTTTGAATCCCTCTCCTTCTCTTAGGTGTCTCCCTCCCACGCTCTCTCCCTCTCTCTCTCTTAGGTTTCTCCCTCCCACTCCCTCTCCCTCCCCCTCTCTCTCTCTCAAGTATCTCTCTCCTACCCCCCCTCTCTCTCTCCCTCCCACTCTCTCTCTCTCTCTCTCACTCCATCTATCTCTCTCCCACTCCCTCTCTAAGGTATCCCCCCCCACCATATAACTAAATAAATTATTTCCCTCCCATGCTACCTACACTAATCGATGTCACTCCAATGCCCTCTCTCACAATCCCTCTCTGTCAGGCCTCACTTACCTCCCACCCTAATTTCTTAGGTCTCTCCTTCCCACCCCCTCTCTCCCACTTTGAATCCCTCTCCTTCTCTCAGCTCTCTCCCTCCCACCCTCTCTCCCTCTCTCTCTTAGGTTTCTCCTCCCCTCCCTCTCTCCTCTCTCTCTCAAGTATCTCCTCCTACCCCCTCTCTCTCTCTCTCCCACTCCCCTTTCTCTCACTCCTCTCTCTCTCTCTCCTCTCCCTCTCTCAAGTCGTCTCTCTTGGGTCTCACTCCCTCCCATGCTACCTACACTAATCAATGTCACTCCAATGCCCTCTCTCACAATCCCTCTCTGTCAGGCCTCACTTAAACCTCCCAACCTACTTTCTTAGATCTCTCCTTCCCACCCCCTCTCTCCCACTTTGACTCCCTCTCCTTCTCTCAAGTGTCTCCCTCCCACCCTATCTCCCTCTCTCTCTCTTGGGTTTCTCCCTCCCACCCCCTCTCCCCCCCTCTCTCTCAAGTCTCTCCCTCCTACCCTCTCTCTCTCTCTCCCACTCCCTCTCTCTCTCCCACTTTGTCTCTCTACCTCTCTCTCAGGTCTCTCCTTTTCAAAACAATATATTTGGTGGTCACCAAATTTGGAGAGCGCCAAATTTAGCAAGCGCCAAATGTGTTTTACCTTGAAACGGTAAAATATGGCTTGACCCCATGATTCAGGCCCACATTCTCATGTATTTGTCTAGTTCAACGCTTTATCTGAGTTAGAAAAGGATTTTTTTATGTAGTTGACTCATATTATACCAATCTATGCTTGATCCATCACCTTTTTACAACCAATTTGCATGGTAGACAATGTAGAAGAAGAAATTTTGAAGTTTCTACATCATTTTACATTATCTAAGGTAATATATTCATTTTGGTAAATTAAAATGTTTAAATTTAGTATATTTGTTTGTTTTTGATAATATAAACTAAATTTCCTTAATGATTTTATTAATCATAACAATTGGACATATAATTCAACATTGAATTAGATGGGATTTGCATAAAAAGTTCAATTTTTATGAGTTTGAAGAACAAAAAAATTAAAAACATGACATTTACTTAACATAAATTTACTTATGAATTCTATTTGCATTGCTTATAGTAGTCCATTTCTAGCATGGCTAGTGGAATTCACTGTATTTTATTCTTTTTCAACTAAATTGGAAAACTTTTATTTTCATCTAATTTGGAAAACCTAATAGCTTTCATCAATGTTAATGCAAGTGTGCATTAATTTTTTTGTTCCATAAAAAAATCACCTTTATTGAATATGTACTTAGATAAATTCAAGTGAGTTGATATAGTTGTTAATGCAAGTTTCCATTCATTCATACCATTTACATTTCTAATAAATAAAAAAATGGGATTTTTTTTGCAATTGAGAATGCTTATTGTCTTTCTAAGTTACCTCATTACCAAAGAAATAGTGAATAATTATAAGATATAGCATCACAAACCCTTCTTTGAATTCATATTATTCATGACTTCGTTGACAATGAAATTTTTTGTTTTTAGAAAAATAAACACAAGAGTCTCTAGTTTTCTTTTAGGTGGAAATAACTTATACCCTAGGTTAGTGATGGAGAGCAGGGAGACAAAACCTTCAACAATCATTTAATTATATTAGTTTCAAACAATATTCAATCTCAAAAACCTCAATTCAATGCTGAACTGACCAATTCACATCTAAAATAAAACAAAGATCATCCATAAATAACAAGCTATGCTTTTCAAGATGACTACCATTCTAAACCTCTGGAAGATTTTAACAAAACCCACCATATGTAAGTCTATTGCTCAAAATATTGTATTCATACAACAGTCACTCCTAACCTAATGAAATAAAATCAATATTACTAGAAACTCTAATCTGTGAATTGTTCATCATAACCTTTATAAAGTTCAAGTTCAATAATGCTAGTAAAAAGGTCCATAACTTCAAAATCAATGTTCCAGGCCTCTGGTGTAGGAGCACCTTGTAAGCTCAATTTTGTCAAAAATGTCATCTTTAGTGAGCATGGTAAAATGCTAGGATTTTAGTTAGTGTTGAGTATATTGTGTTCAGTAAGCTCAATTAGACCATTTTATAATGTACTTGGAGCTAAGGGAGTTCAATTGTGTCATAGCTTGCAATTTGGCTAAATGTGGTCAGAAAAGTTGCTAAAAGATGCAAAAGTTGCCAAGTTCGAGGGAGTTGGAATGAAATCAAAATATGTTTAATAAAATTCAATGCCTCGAAGGAGAGGTTGTTGGTTGATTTGTACCCCATTTTTTTTTATCAAGAAGAATGTTATTTTCTAGAAATTTACTAGTTTCTCTCACTTTTCTTGTTGTTGTACGGCCTATACGGACTCTAAGATGATATGAAACTGGTTGGATGTTGTATATTAATGAATTATATTTCATTTTCATCTATTTATAGGTTCTAACTCTTTGTATAGAGAAATTTATATTGTTTTTACTGCTACTACCTACTTTCACAGTGTTCTTGGATTGAGGGGTTTCATTATGTAATTCAGCCCATTACTCTTTTTCTGCCTACAATAACTTGTGGAATGGGTCCTCTAAATTTTAAAATACATTCCTAACCTATTTAGAATGTTGTGGGGTCAAGGTTGGGTGTTTGGGATGATGTTCTAGGACTGTAGTAGGGTCTTTTCATGGTGAAAATTAGGGCTTCAAGTAGTGTTTTGAAAAAATGTGGGAAGGACTGTCCATGTAATGCATTATTCACCATGTGCAAGGTCTGGTAAATGTGTTTGGTGCTTTGTATGGGTTTGGCAGGTCCGAGAGATAGGAGTTTCATTAAAATCCCAAGTATTTTGCTTAAAATTGAGGGTTTGGTGTATTAGGGGTCTAGAGGTCTTGGACCTTGAAACAAATTAGGAAATTGGAGGTTTTGACACATAAAATACTTCTTTTTGAGGATTTTGAGTGAATATGTGTTTAAAAGGTACTCGCTTTGTAAATTAGGCCAATTGAATAGCCTTTTCCAAGGTGGGTCTATTGGAAGTCAATGTTGGTCCAAAGGAGTTGATCTTGGGGTTTACCTATATTTTATAACTTGCAAATGGGTATCTTAATCATCCCTGAGTTTTCTTGGTGAAAATTCCCTTGAACCGGGTTATCTATGCTACAAGGGAAAGCTTGGTAGAAGTTGGGATTTTCAGTTTAACATCTGGTTTTTCTTTGGAATCTGATTGATTCTCATTGATTATCTGTATTAAATGGTTTCCACCCCTCTCTGCATCAAAAATGGCGTTTCCTTGTAAGTTAGTTAAGTGATCAAGTTGTGTGTAAGTCTATTAAGAGCCTTCCTCTAAATATTTGAACAAGTTCATTATGGATCCCTACATGTACTGCATCAACCTCTAGGTACTTTTCCAACTCTTCAAATACACTCAAAATCCTAACACTAATATCTAACCCTACAAACATCTAACTCCATCATGTATGAAAAATATTGTGTAGCATAGACATGTTTGATAATTCCAAACAACTCGCTGCCTTCTTTCATAAAATTCTTTGGTGTGTTTCATATTTAATGCAATGTAATCAATGATATCAATTTTTTTGTAAAATGCATTACTTACTTTTGTTCTATGTGTGTTTGTGAACATGTAGCATTCAAGGTCATGCCGAGGAAACGAATAAAGCCTCTAACACTAGAAGAACGTGCAACTAAAAATGCAAGGATAAGAGAATAAAAAAATGTAGCTCATGAAGCAAAGGAATTGCAGCCCATACAACCACAAATTCTCGTGCAATCTAAGAGAGATGTCAAATTGAAGAAAAAAAGGGCACGAATGAGGAAAGTTCATGGAAGGATGGGAATGGATACAAAAGTTGGGGGCACACCATCAACCATAGGTGAAGCTCAATGCACATCTCCAGTTGAAGACACATTGACAACAACATGTGGTTTTCTAGGTACATAGGAAATCACATCTCCAATTGAAGACACACCATAAAAAACATTGTGTTTTGAAAGTACATCAACAAACACATCTCTATTTGAAGGCACTCCACAAATGACATCTCAAGTTGGAGGGACAACATTGTTTACATGTCAATCTCAAGGTATGTCATCAATTGCACCTCCAATTGAAGGTACACGATCTATCCCCGATGTTGTTGACCTTCCCAATATTGACACAAATTACATTTGAGAACTCCTAGAGTTTTGCATAGAAAACCTACATTTTTGATTGATATTGATTCCAATGTTTTGAAATGGATGCCTAATAAGATTCCAAAATGTACATGTCAAAGATATGCACAAAGGATATGGAGTTTGTTTTTTGTGAAGCTAAGTGAGGGTGGAAGATGTCAACTATTTGTTGAAATGATGAGGCAACTCAAATTTAGGCCCACCATGAAGGCTCTTGGGCTAAGAGTTTTGAATGACTCAAGTGAAAATTCCATTGTAAAGAAATTGATGAGTGCATACGAGAGTGTGGGTTCCACCTCACACACGAAGGATAGTTGTGCCACATGACGTGTGATGAAAAAAACATTGTTAAACAGTCAAACAAGGAACAAAGTGAACCTTACAAAGGCAAGTAAGTCTTTGGAAATAATTAGATCATCTCTAATAAGAGTCAAAGGAAGGCGTTAAAGAGTGGAGGATCCAAATAGCAATGAGTTATGGGCATTTTCAGGTAGAGTTCCACGTTAAGACACAAGAATTGCTCAAGGCTTCAGATCGTTAATTGTGAATTATTGGAAGGATAACACAAGGACCTCTCGTAATCAAAGAGATGTTGTAAGAAGGATAATTGGTAGTAAAAACCGTGAGCCACATCCAATGCATTATTTGGATACCACTCAAACCCAATTTTTTGCTGATTTTGTACAGAAGTTTCCTAAAATTAAAATATGTCAAAGGTATTTTGAAATGCTAAAGCCTTTTTATGTCAAAATAAATCACACACGCACTACTTGTTATTGTAGGGTTCATATTGAGTTTTCTAACCATTATGATGTTTATTGATGTATATGTGTAGATATGCATACTGATAATGTTTTGCAGGAATGTAACATAATGCCTCCACCTAAATCATCAAGGAAATTTTTGTCTTCCATTTTATGTGAAAGAGAGGATGGTCAAATGTTTTACAAAAAATCATGTTTGGATGGCACATGTGATCATTGTGGTGGCATGCAAAATTTTCCAATTTGCCAACACATGGCTAGTACACACATAATTGGAGACAAAATTGTGGAATTTGGCAAATATAAGACAGTGGCATAAAGTCTAAAAGATGGGAAAGAAGCAAAGAAGTGTGAATTGGTCAGTGATAAGATTCTAGTGTATTAGTTTATGGGCATTTTTCATGATCAGCTGGTCTATGATTATACAATGCATACACACAAAGCACAATGGTTGGACTCACAATTCAATTTATGCAAGGACACATTTCCACTTCGTCATATCATTTCAGCTAACGAATTCACTAAGAACTACACACTACAACCACAAAACGAGGTGTGATCACAGTACTACAACTCCATGTAGGTTGCTATATTTGTGCATATAGCATTCATTCATGCAAATGATAGTACAGAGGAAAATAGGAAAGTATTGAGGGAGTATCAATTTTACATCAGTGATGATCACACACATTCTACAGAGTTTGTTCAAGGTTGCTTTCATATGTTCTATGCTGATTTGGCTAGCAGGGGCATATCATTTAGTCAGCATATCATATGGTCAGATAATTTTAGATCAAAATTCAAGAACGCCAGAATGTTTTACTGGTTGAGTAGGATGCATAGGATTAGTGGTGTTCAACATATGTGGAACTTCTTAGAGGCCAAGCATGGAAAGGGGGAGCATGATGAAGCAGGTGCATGTATCAAAAGAGCCCTAGCATGAGAAGAGTTAAAGTACACAAACAGTGTAAAGTTGACAGATGCAAGATCAATTTTCTAGTGGTGCAATGGTGCAATGGTGAAATGGGTATAGGTAGTGAAGGTAATTATTTACTTCATATATTTTTTCATTTAGTAGATGATACTAACATTGCAAAATATGAGGATTTTTGTACACTAACAGGATCGAGCAAGCTACACTCTTTTAGAATCTCCAATGCAGGTACATGGATTATCCATACAAGGAAGATGGCATGATTTTGTTATACATGTATACTTCAATCATGAAATGATTATGAGTCAACAAAGTGGGTTGACGAATGGTCTGTAAGAATTCTAACCCCACTTGACACTTATTAGCTCCCGACGGCTCTACAAATCACATAGATGCAATCATCCATTGAATTTGATCATGTATCAGACCTACAAGAACCAGGTAATATATCTTACTTACAAGTTTTATTATGTTTCTTAGTAAATAAATCTAACAAGATGAACATATCAATGTGGGGCACGTTTATGCGGTGATTGTAGATGAAGACAATGAAGAGGGTACACATTATTACTTGTGTCATTGTATCGAGGCCAAAAAGAAATTGGTGTCCCCAGTTATAGATGGAGAAAACATAGAATATCCTATAGGTTCGGTGGTTGTTACTGGAACATGGCTTCAAAGGTAGCCAGTTAAGAATGTTGCAGTTTGGTTGTTTGAGGACTTCGACACACATCAAAAAATTCTTCACTATTCGAATCTTTTCGTTGCCACCAACATTCATTTGATCAAATATAAGGGAAAACCTACGAACAAGAACTTGTGGAAAGTGCATGAGTTTGACCACAAGGAAATACTCAACAAAATAAAGAGTAGAGAAGACCCAGATGGTTCCTTGGATTGATTTGTACGTATGCACATTGAATTTGTAAAGTCATGTTATTGATCACTCTTTTGGACCAACACCTTGCAATAAGGCTTTTTCACCATTATTGTTTGATGTTATATGCATTCACAACTATCATTGATCCTTTTCTGATTGTGACTATAGGTAATACTGAAGTTTTTCAAAGTATATAAGAAAAGAACAACATCGGTTGGTGGTGAAAGTGTTCAATGGTATGAGAAACATCTATTTCTAGTGCATTTTCTGGTTGTCAATCTTCTCTTTCTTTTCCATCTCCTAGATTTATCAGATTCTTATATGATACATGTTTTATGTTAAGCATCTCAGTGATATATTTGAAATTTATACATAGGTTCGTTGAGAGATGATAAAGTAGCAAAGGGGAACATCACCATTATAGGACCTTCGATCGACCTCCTTATCTAGCATGCATGAAGGTGATAGTAGGTCTCGTCAGCTGTATGACTGACATTATTTAGTTATTTCTCTTTTAATGATTTTTATGTGAGTCTATGTCTAAGATTGAGAGGATTTTTCATGTTTTTTGTGGACCAAATTCCTATGATACTACACAACCACAAAGAGGCTACTACCCATGTGTTTCGTAGGGAGCAGGGGATGTACATGTTTTGAACCATTTTGGAATGCAAATAGTTGGGCCAGGTGAGGTGGAATGGAAAAATGAAACTGGGCAGCAACTCTTGTTTCTTCTCAAGTACAATATATTTCATGATCTGTGCTAGAAATGGGAGGATTATTTCCTGCATGTATTGCTACAAGTATTGACAAATGGGAAGATTTTCAAGATGTTCTTCCATCACTATTGTAATATTTGTCATTGACTTAGTGTATTTTTTTATATACTAAAATTATGAGAAATTAATACATGCAAATGTGTATATTCCTTAATATATGCCTCAATTAAATGTGTATATTACATTTAAAATTAGTTGTAATGATTCATGGTTTACATTTAAAGTCGTCTTTAAGGAAAAACATGTGGATTTATTAGTAAGAATGAAATAATGTTTAGTATAATTGTAGAAAGGAATATTTTATTGCCCCTACTGATGCATATTTTTCAAGCCAAGGGATCATCCTTCCACACCTCCTACTCCTAAAATAACATTCCCTACACTCAGCTACATCATCCCACCGAGTTACATTTGATGAAAGTAGGTGGGATGATGGTTATGCCATTAGAATAACCCCAAACCCTTAAGGTTGTTCAAGAACCCGATAGGAGCAATTTGATGAATTAAGGCACTAAAAGATTAAACCAAACCTTGCCAAGGCACCAAACACAAGTCAAATGTCATGTGCAAGGATGACTATGATGATATGAAAACCAGCTTCATGAATGTGATATGTCTTTGTCATTAGTCACTTGACTACCCACTGTCAACTGTCTTCATGACTGTCTCTCTTATTTCTGTGTTTCTCTATTCTTTCAATCATTATCCTAATCCAAGGTAACTACCATCTCCATTTTCCATGATATTCATGTCACTGTATTGTGCTACATTTTTTAACAATGCTCCCTGACACCGAGTATCTCAAAAGAAAAAATCTTGTAATCTCTCAACTATACAACCTATTTCATGAATTCCATGCCATTCTATCTTGTAATCTTTCTAGCAGGTAATTTCAAAACACTACTTTTGAAAATGCAATAAGTATCCAGTTCTTTAATACATTAGCCATTATACAGTGACTGCTCCAGCTCTCCATTGCTGGTTGCTCTAACAAAAACCAAGGAACAAATAAAAACAAGAAAACTTCAAGTGAAAAGGGGAGTTCTTGAAAGATCCTTTTAAGTGCATCAAGCCTAAAGCTTTCCTTAACTCCCACAAACTTGGAACACTCTTTAGCTTATGTGTTTAAGTCTTAAAGATCACTGCCCTTTCTCCATAGTGCTACCCTCCATACATAGACTTGTTTGTGTATCATGTAATGAATACCATTACCCCAGTTCACTTTGCATACCCAACTGTCCTTTTAATTGTCCATGTATGGATTGTCTTGCCTCTTTCATGCTTTGCCTTCAACCCTGAAACTATGTACTATTCTTATGTCTATTATTCTCATGCCATAAATGGATCATAATGCTATTTTGTCTCTAAACCACTGTGAATGTTGTATGTGAGACCTAATCACTGTCCTATTATTATCTATGGTTTAAGAATATTAACTCTTTTTGTTTTTTTTTGCTTTTCTATAGAATTTCTGAATTTGAATCAAGAATGTTGAGTGGGGGAAAAAAAAGAAGCATTGTATCCACTATGGAAGTATGTTGACCATGTTAAGGGGCCAAAGGGTTCAGGTGGAACAACCACAATCTCATGCAAATAATGCCCAATGTCATGGTGAGGTACTTACATGAGGATGAGGGCTCATTTCCTTCACATACCTGGAAAAGGTGTTGATCCTTGTATAAATGAGGTGGAAGGATACAAGGCTATGAGAGATCAAGAAAGGGCTGATGGTAAAATTTCTAATATGAGCTCTCACGCTTCAACAACAGGGGCAACAAGGGCAACTGCTGCAAATCAAACTAAAATTAGAGAGGTAGAGGTGGATGTGTCTTCAAGAGATGTAGCAATAGAAATTTCTCAGTCTCACAAGAGGCCACACATTTGTAGCTCAAACCCCATTGAAAGATTATTTGATGTGCAAGGCCAAGAAGCAATTGATGCAACAATTGCATGCTTCTTTTATGCCAATGGAATACCGTTTAATGTTGCTCAATCACCTTTCTATATAGAGATGGTCCAAGCAATCAACAATACCGTTTAATGTGAACTTAGAAGTTAAAACTATGATTATGGAATTTGACATATGAAGTTTGAACTCTTTGGCCCTGTGACACAATGTGACAATGACATTTGGATTTGAATTTTGACATTTTGTGTATTTAAATTTTAAAGTTAATGTTCATTCTTCAAATTTACTACTACTATTGTTTTGAAAGTTCAATGTCATTATATTTTCAGATTTTCTATATATTATGAATTTTTATATTAAAAAAAAATGGCGTCTCTAAGTACCCCTATCTCCTATTTTCAAAAAAAAGTCGTACTAGTACTAGTACCAGCACCAGTACCAATCTCGCGACAACTATGGTAATTTCCAAGCTTTATTATTTTCCCTCCAATCCAACAACCACAACTTGAGCCTCTCCAGGCTTTACATAGTATTTCTCATACTCTTATAACTGATCAATGCCCCTAACCACCAAGAAACCGACTTTTCAAAACACATAACCATTGCAATTACAAATTTGTTGCATTATGCAACTCACAAATTTGCAACTGTATCACTTTTCCTGCTAACTAAACTAATGACTCCATTATGTCATTGAGATACACTCTTTCATGTTGCCTTTTAGGCTTTCAAACTCACTTGTTGACACATTTTTAATGCAAGGGTGCATTCTAACCATCAAACATGGAGATTTGTGACTAGGTGCCAAGGTGCTCCTACACCACCTACCTTGTCAATCCTACCGAATTGGAAAGATAGTGAGGTCACTAGCTTGCCAAATCCGTAGGGTTGACAAGGTAGGGGCAGCATATGCCTCATAGAAATCGATGCAACCTAGGTAATCTCTAACATACCTTAGGGTATGACATTCAACCAAACAACTACTATGCACCAATCTACAATGCCACAAGGGGACCTAATGAGGTTGTTCCAAACAAGAACCATGATGCAGAGTGGATCAACCAAATAGGAGAGATGACACAACTTCTCTCAAATATTCCCACTTGGACATCAATTCACCAAACTCACAATAGGATAACCTTGCCACTCGACATGGGATTTTGGCCAATCAGACTGAGATAGAGGTTTAGACCAGATTTGTTACCCCAAAACATGTTTCTCCTGACCACTAGAAAACCAACTATAAATAAAATGGAGTTAAGTCTGCTTCCCACCTAATTCCATCGAAAAGAGAGCACAATCACTCTGAGATAGGTTCAACCGACTCGATCCCTTAAGGGTCCAAAGTGCAAAAGGGAAAAAATATTTGACAGGTTATTACTCATAAAACATGGTGATTAAAAAATATTTGTTTGAACCTACGAGATCACATTGGGACCCTCTACAATAACCTCTCTCGGTTTTTTCTATCTCAGAGGCATTTCCCTGTGGTGGCGAATTTTCACTCAGGGAAAAGGTTGTTAAATGCAAGTAGTTAAAAGTTGCAAAGTGGTGTAACTTTCATTCTGCATCTCATGTGAGAAAAGGAACCCTTCCAACGTATTCGTGTGGGTATGTTTACACTAGGAATGGTCCTCTTTCACACCCAAACACGTGAAATCGCTCAGAGCTACGTTCAACCAGATCAATCCCTTAAGGGTCCAAAATGCAAAATGGCTATAAATTTAAGCATGTTATTACTCAGACATCGTGATGCTTAGAAACTTCTTGTCTAAACCTATGAGATCATGTTTGTACCCTCTACAATAACCTCTCTCTTTTTTTTCTATCTCAGAGGAATTTTCCTGTGGTGGCGAATTTTCACTTGGGGAAAAAGTTGTCAAATGCAAGTAGTTGAAAGTTGCAAAGTGGTGCAACTTTCATTCTACATCTCGTGTGAGAAAACAAACCATTCCAGCACTTCTGGGTGGGTATTTTTATGCTAGTAATGGTCCTCTTTCACACCCAAACACGCGAAATCGCTTCGAGCTACATTCAACCGGGTCGATCCCTTAAGGGTCCAAAGTGCAAAATGGCTAAAAAATTCAACATGCTATTACTCAGACACTGTGATGCTTAGAAACTTCTCATTTGATCCTAAAAAATTGTGTTGGGCCCATCTACAATAACCTCTCTTGTTTTTTTCTATCTTAGAGGCATTTTATCATGGTGGAAAATTTTCACTTGGGGAAAAAGTTGTCAAATGCAAGTAGTTGAAAGTTGCAAAGTGGTGTAACTTTCATTCTACATCTCGTGTCCAAATGAACCATTCCAAAGTGTTTGGGTGGATAGGTTTACGCTAGGAATGGTCCTCTTTCACACCCAAACACGTGAAATCGCTTCGAGTTATGTTCAACCGGATCGATCCCTTAAGGGTCCAAAGTGCAAAATGGCTACAAACTTCAACATGCTATTACTCAGACACCATGATTCTTAGAAAATTCTTGTCTAATCCTACAAGATCGTGTTGGGCCCATCTACAATAACCTCTCTCATTTTTTTCTATCTTGGAGGCGTTTTTTCGTGGTGGCGAATTTTCACTTGGGGAAATTTTTGTCAAATGCAAGTAGTTGAAATTTGTAAAGTGGTGCAAATTTCATTCTGCATCTCGTGTGACCAAAAAAACTATTCCAATGCATCTGGGTGGGTACGTTTATGCTAGGAATGGTCCTTTTTTTCACCCAAACATGCAAAATCGCTTCGAGATACGTTCAACCGGATCGATCCTTTAAGGGTCCAAAGTGTAAAATGGCTGCAAATTTCAGCATGCTAATACTCAGACATTGTGATGCTTAGAAACTTCTTATATGATCCTACAAGATTGTGTTGGGCCCATCTACAATAACCTCTCTTGGTTTTTTCTATCTAGGAGGAATTTACCTATGGTGGCGAATTTTCATTCGGGGAAAAAATTGTCAAATGCAAGTAGTTGAAAGTTGCAAAGTGTTGCAACTTTCATTCTGCATCTCGTGTGACCAAAAAAAACATTCCAATATGTCTGGGTGTGTACGTTTATGCTAGGCATGGTCCTCTTTCACACCCAAACACGCGAAATCACTCCAAACTATGTTCAACCAGATCGATCCTAGATCGATCCCTTAAGGGTCCAAAGCGCAAAATGGCTGCGAACTTCAACATGCTATTAATCGAACACCATAACACTTATAAAATTCTCATATGATCCTAAAAGATCATGTTGGGACCATCTACAATAACCTCTCTCTTTTTTTATTTATCTTGGAGGCATTTTTTCGTGGTGGCGAATTTTCAGTTGAGGAAAAAGTTGTCAAATGCAAGTAGTTGAAAGTTACAAAGTGGTGCAACTTTCATTTTGCATCTCTTGTGACCAACCAAACCATTCCAATGCATCCGAGTGGGTACATTTATGCTAGGAATGGTCATCTTTCACACCCAAACATGTGAAATTGCTCTGAGCTACGTTCAACCAGATCGATCCTTTAAGGGTCCAAAATGCAAAATGGCTGTGAACTTCATCATGCTAGTATTCAGACACCGAGAAAATTAGAAATTTCTCTTCTAAGCCTATGGGATCAAGTTGGGCCCCTCTAAAATAACCTCTCTAGGTTTTTTCTATCTCAGAGGCATTTTTGTGTGGTGGCAAATTTTCACTCGGGAAAAAAGTTGACAAACATGATCTCTTTCATAGTTAAAATAATAATGTTCTTTTGACAGTTAAAATAATATCCCAAAAAATGAACCAAGGAACCACATCATCCCAAGTTTTTTTTTTCAACTTTCATTCCTAATTCATATCTTGAGATTCAAAACCGGCTTGAAAAGGGTAACAATCTAACAATCATTTTAGGCTACATAATAGAAAGTCTTCAAATTAAGAGATTTATTTGGCATATAGGGTCTTGATGAATTCTTTGTCAATCAGTTGCCAACACTATTTCAATTTTGTCTACACTTAATGGCCATATATAGCATTCATCGTCCTAAGAATTTTTTTATAGAAGCTTATCAACTTGCTCTATTTCTCTAAGCATGGATCTATTCATATCTTGTATACTAAAATGCATGATGAATGAATTTTTTCACCATTAACGTTTTTGCATTTTACCAACATATGGTATCAGAGTCTCTATGCTTGTAATATGTTTTGATGCATGTAACGAATTGTGCCATCTAAGGTGTGGTGTTTTGATGTGAAAGATCTGCAGTATACCACCATTGTTTCCCAAGTTAGAAACCCTGTACTTACATGGTGAAGTCTGTGAAGAGTGTGGTGTTGTGAAGAATGTTTTGAGAAGAGATTAATGCGCCAAACTCAACTACCTTAGTCGCATGCCACAAAAAAGTGGAATTCTCTAGCATGTGAGAAAAGGCATGATCCTTTATGAATGGATGAAGGATCCATAACACACAAGTAATGCATTGGTTACAAGCATCCACTACCTTTTGTGGCAAGTGAATGAGGGTTCTTCTATGACCAGATCAAAGGATGAAATCAAATTGAATGGTTTAAGATTCAACATTCAGGATGAAATCAACTTGATGGCACCAACATCAGTTGAACAATGCTTTCAAATGGCAATGAGGGTTGAAGAAAAGTTAAAAAGGAGACAAGAGAAGGAAACAAGAGGAAGAGGCAACACTTCTAGGGGAAGAGGATTCAATTCTAATTCAAAGTCAAACAATGAGGGCCAAGGAGATGACAAGAAGGACCAAGAACAATTTGATTCAAGAGGTGGATGGAGAGGTTCAAGAGGAAAATTTAGTGGAGGAAGAGGTTCCTATCAGTTCTTAGGGAGATGCTACACTTGTAACCAGCCTGGACATCCAACCTTTAAATGCCTTGAAAAGCAAGGCTCAAGCTCTTATGGTGGAGAAAAGAGGAATCGACTAGTGCATGAAGATGAAGAGGGTGTGACTTCACCTGTAGTGAACCTTACATCAGAAGAAGGAGAGGCACTCATGATAAGAAGAATTGTGTTGCAAGAATCCAAGGAGGAAGATTTGAGTCAAAGAAGGAGCCTATTCAAAACTACATGCAAAAGCAAAGGTAAAGTGTGTCAATTTGTCATTGATTCTGGTTCTCAAGATAATCTAGTGTCTAGGGAAATGGTGGACAAGTTGAGTTTGGAAAAATTACCTCATGAAGCACCTTATAGAGTCTCTTGGGTCAATGATAATCAAAATTTGGTGGTAAAAGAGCAAGCATATGTTGAATTTCAGATTGGGGAATATAAGGATAGGGTTCTATGTGATATTTTTCCAATGGATTATTGTCATATGCTCTTAGGGAGGCCTTGGTAATTTGATAGGAGGTCTATATATGATGGTTGGGAGAACACATATACCATCAAGAAGGATGATAAATTTTTTAAGTTGCTTCCCTTGAAAAAAAGTGGAAGGGATAAGGGTAAGTCTAAGGTAGTGATGTTTGGGAAGAAAGAGCCCTTAGTGATTGAGGGTAGCAAGACCAATTTGTTTACAGGTCTAGAGTATGTTCATGAGGATGTAATAGTAGGAGGAGAACAACTAAGTAGTGCTCAGACAATGGGTAAGAAGGAAATGTGTGGTTTGCATGAGGATAGGGTGAAGCATGCCTTTGTATGGCATAAGGAGTTGAGTAGCCAAGTGGTTCAAACTGGTAAAGGGTAGAGTGAGGGGAAAGAGTCTTTGGAAAGGCAAGATGAGGTTGATAATGTGTTTGTAGGGATAGTTGGATGTCTGTGGTATTGGAATAGGTCAATGGACAGCCAGTAGGCATTAAGACAGAGTTTGGTGGAGTGGCAAACAAGAAGACAGTGAGTCACGAGACAAGGAGGACAAAGGACATGAAACTTGAAGGTCCAATCACAGTAAAGGAACAAAGGTGCAGAGATCTGATGGCAATAACAAGAGGGCAGAGTGTACATGCTAAGGTGGATGGGTAAAAGCATGAAGGTGTAACAAGGAAGAAGGTAGCGCACTGTGTTGCTAAATTTTGTTTGATTGTAGGTATGAGGAGTGGAGAAGTACCAAATTTTGATCCAAGGATCAGGAGAAAACCCCAATCAAATTTGGACAAGTATGGAGCAACAAAGTGGAGGCATGGTGCAAGCTTTCACTCTTAGGACAAGAGTCTCTCTATGGGGGTGTGTATGGTGCAGGGGAACCATCACCTTGGTATGAAAGAAACATGAGCCTTAGAGGTTCATAAAATGAATTTGAAGATCTTTAAATTATATGCAACGAGGAAGTTGCAAAATATGCCAAGATGAGATGTAATGTAAACAAGTTGTCCATTTTATGCCAAGTTGGCAATGTGCTCCAGATGGTTAGGGTATAATGTAGGCTTGGGTCTTATGTTTTCCCTTATAATAAAGTCTCAATGACCATTTTCAATTGTATTTAAAAGGATTAATAGGTCAGTTAGGTGGTATTTGCAAAATCAAGTTGTGAATGAATGGTAATTAAGAGAAAAATTGGCAAATTGCCATCTTAGAAGTATAAAAAAGGGTGGTTATGGTGGTCGATCGACTCAAGGGGTAGTTGGAAGGTGGTATCAAGATATATTTCTATAATACCCTAAGTTGAGGGTTGATTTTGTTCAGTTTCTAATAAGAAAATATACTTTTGAAAACACCGATCACTGGTTTTCTTTGTTTTCCTGAATTTTCTTTGCCTTGCACAGGCCCGTACAAGTCTATCATCACTTGAGGCTTTGGATACTTGATTTAATATGTGTTTAATCTCTTTGCATATTTTTTGAAGGTTTAAATCCACTGTTGGTGTGTGTGGGATCAAAAAACTTGGTTATTGCTCTATTTTTTGTGTTAAGGGTTTTGAGGGAAACACCGTGACACATTAGCTAATCCACCTACTATTATGAACCTGTGGCTCAGTGGATTGGTCTGTACCATGATTAGTTTGGTGTATGAATACTTTGGAGGCTGAGAGAATGAATAAACTCAGTGAGGTGTGAAGTTCTAATGCTGTTTAGGGGTGTTTCCACCATGAAAGTAAGGAACTCAAGTAGTGAATTTGAGAAATACTGAAAGGAATGGGATTGTGAGTGTCTTTTAAGTTAGGGAAGAGGTATTGTGGGGTGTTTGGACCTTTGGAAGGATTGGGGGAGGTATGGAGTTATGAGTTTCTTTAAAACCCTTGTTTTTGTGAAGGTTTAGGAGGGTTTATGAGTAGAGGAATAAGACAAGTTCTTGGGGATCTTAAAATGGGAGAATCTTGAGTTCGGTGAGACTTCATAAGACTATTTCAAGTTTCCTTGGTTTGGAGGTGAGTTTGTGAGGGGATTCCTTTGGAAATTAGGCCTAATTGTGAAACCTAGAGCGAGGGAGGTGTATTGAAAGTTCATGTTGGTCCAAAAGAGTTACTATTGGTTTTGACATATGTTGTGTAACCCTGAAAAGGGTATCTTAATCCACCTTTAAATGGTCAGGTGTTTTGGAAAGGTTGGGAGAAATTACACTTCGACTGGGTTTTGAGTGCTACAAGGGCGGATTATTGGGTAAGGTGTTGAATGAAGAGTTTGGTTTGATGGGGCTTTGAGGTTGTATAGATTTCTCAAAATAGGTTGTATTAATCTTGTTAGGAGCCCCTTGAAGGTAGGTTGTCAGACTGATTGGGTTTGAGCTTCCTTGCCTCTGCATTAGTGAGGCATAAGTAATTGAAGCATTCCAAAGGATACAAACCACCACGAATGGAGATTATTTATACAATACACTTTAGATAGGGCTTATTTTGCATTCAACAGTAATTAATTAAGAATTAGATGTAAAAAAAATCCATGAATACAAAATTCCAACATACAACTTACACGATACGCATGATAACATCATTCAAGAATGGCAGTACAACAAAATAAGAGTTTCTTTAATCAAAAATCCGAAAGGCTATATAATGATAGATATTGATAAAAGTATATACAATATATCCAAAAAAACCATATAGGCTTAGTATAAAGGAGACATATGGACATAAAATATCACGTATATATATCAATAGTACAAAACATATGTTTCAAAATGCCACATAGGCATACAACAAACAACACTAATACATAGTCATTTCCCTCTAGGGGAAGGAAATAGATCCCATGCTACCTTCGAAATTCAGTTGGATGGAGTGACTATTGCTTCTCTTGTCTTTCGAACATGCTCGCTAGTCCTCCTCTCTTCACTATGGACCTTCAACTGATACAATTAAAATTAAAGATGTTAAAACATAGAAATTGAATTGTGGAATGGCATAGAACAAAATATATAATCACTTACCGCATACATATAGTCATCATGCACATTTACAACATCACCACGTCCACGATCTGGAGTGACAACCACCTATAGAAACCATGAAGATAGAAATTAAACTACATAAAATTATCATGAAAATTTTCTATAATAGACCATAAAAGAGAAAATATAATGTCAAATTGACTAATCTATTCCATACCTCTCTCAATGGATTAGAACTGGCTATTGCTGCAGAAACTCCATGTTCCATCATGCCACCAACATCACTAGGGATATATCTTTTCAAAATCTGCAAATGAAATAATATCTCAGGTATCATGTTGATATAAATACCAAGAGGGGATAATGGAACATAAGGTGAAATAAGAGAGGGTAATGGGATGGGAATAGAAGGGTGATGCAGAGAGGGGGCTCGAACTCATTCAAAGTGATAACTTGCATTCAAGAGACATCTAGAAAGATTAAAATGTCCTATTAGAGTTATCCAAACAATCTCCAAAGCTTGAAAACAATCGAGAGTCTAACTTCTCACTTTCACCCATGTAACCTAGTAGTAGTGAAAACTCAGTTTTTGGCCTTTAACTCCCATGATTTCTAAAACACTTGACAATAAAAAGGTGGATTCAGATACCCATTTCAGAGTTATACAATATATCTCTTAACCAGATACAAGTCTTTTGGACCAATCCCTTGAAATTAGACCCTCAATGTTGTCCTAAGCCATGAATTGGGCCAGGTTTACAAAACAACATACCTTTAAACTTAACACAGACCCTTGAAAATTATTTCCAATGCTTCAAAATTCAAGACAACATGAAAAAATGAGTTGTCATGCCTTTTTAAAGGCTTCTCCTCATCAAACCAATGCCCAACTTCATTACAACTAATTTTTAAACCTCTCATGACTGTTGCATTACAATTTTTTTGTATTTATGCAACTCACAAATTTAACATTTGAAAGTTTTGACTCTTTATATTTTCCTAGACCCTCTTAAACACCTAAACTATTAAAAATAGTCTAATTAGACCTTATTCAACTAAGAAATAATGAATTACTCAAGAAAACATCATCCTATCTACCTTGACACCCCTTGTCAACTTTGAGAATTCCTTCCACATGATTTACAAACCTTACAAGATGAATACAAAATCCCCTCAAAGTTGATCAATTACAATAGAATGGTCAGATTATACCTTATTAAGACTCAAGGACTCAAATAAAACATCCTAACACACCTTGCCTATCTGATGCAGAGTGGCAAGGAAGGTAAACACACAACTATGATGGAAAAGATAATCCAATTCAACACTTCTCTCAAATACTCTTACAAGGAATCATAAACTCCATTATTGTTTAAATGATCAGCCCCCACACACCTAGGGTTCACAACTCAGACCACCCACAAATCTTGAAAGCATTTGGATCATGTCACATTAGGACAAAACAAGGTTCAACAACCCTCTAACACTTAGGTTTCAACAAACAACTATCACTATGGTGATTTAGACCTCACTCCCTCTTAATATTAAAGGAATATACTTTACATCCCACCAAGATTTAGCAACTCTACAATGTGTGGATGGAAGAAACACCTATAATTCACTCAAAACACTGATTTTGAGGGTTTTCATACCACCTAGGAGTAAAATTAAGATATCTCCCTTGATACTCAACGGAATCTCATCACTCCAATGCCAAAATAAAGATTATTAAATTACCTAGCCAACCATTATAGTCTTGGAGAATGAAAAAAACATGTATAGATCGTACCAAGTACGAGATCAACAATTTCTTCAAGAAAACACAAAAATCAACAAACTCTTTATTGAAAACTTCTTCCAAACTTCAAGAACAACCTTGCCTCGACCAAGAGAGGCATATATGAAGCATATATGAAGTCTTTTTGTGTTCCCAATGGCCAATTTTCACCAACCTGACTACAAAGATACCTCCAAATTGTGTGAAAGGCATCCAAAACTCCTCAAAATGAAAAAATATGACTCCCCTCAAGTGTCTAGCTACATCAAGGGATCCTTTTTGCTTAATTTTCCAAAATGCACTAGACTTACAAAGAAGCATGGAGACCTTGTTTGTACAAAAAGTTGGTCATCAAGACCAAAAATCCACCAAATCCCTAGGAGACCTATAAAAAAGCAATGAAATGGTCCATGAGACCTTAATCCAACATTAAACAAAGAAACAAAATGTAACAAATGATTCTAGGTCCCTTAGACCCATGGGTGCTCTTGCACCACTATCAGACACTTAATGAAGAAACATAGAAAAGAGTGGTGCCCTTGCACCAAAGGGATTAATGGAACATAGGATGGACTAGTATAGATTAATGGGAAGGGATAACAAAATATAGGGTGGAAAATTTGAGGTTAATGGGATGCAATTATTAGGGAATAATGCAACATAGGGTGAATTAGGAGGTGTCTAGGGTTTGACTATAATATGTACAAATTGCGAACTTGACCTATGTGTAGCAATAATAGAGAAGAGCTATCTAGGATGAAACGTGGATAAATATGGTATAACATAGGATGATATAAAGGAAAATAGGGTGGAACATAGAGGATCATGGAACATCTAGGGTGATATAATAATGGGTACAATAAGATGGGAGTAGGACATAATGACACAGCATGGACTAGAAGATATTAGTGGGATGGGCTAGGAGGGGATCATGGAAAATAGGGTGAACTATTAAATGTTAATGGTAACGGATTAGGAAGGAATAAAGGAACAAAAAGTGAATTAGGAGAACATAATGTGACATGATCAAGGAATACTTGAATGAAATGTTTGTGTTTCTCATCAATTTTTTAGATTTGTATATACACAAAATTATGAAAAACTAGCTAACATAGATTTACAACACCATTAATGAATAAAGGCTACCTGAGTGTACGTTGTTTGAGGAAACTGTTTAAAATCTGAAGCATGTTATGAGAAAAACATTCAAATATAACATTCAACTGTTCAAATGCAATAATAATATCTTTAATACTAGTTGCATACCTGTGGACTCATCGTCGAGAATGTATAAGGGTATGTAGGAATAGAGCATCCCTCATGAACAGTGTGACCCCGAAATTTCATCATATCAAAATTCTACTAATTTAGTTATTCTTAAATTTCAAAATATATTTTAATAAACAACATTAAAATAACTTGCTAAATTTTACCTAAGTATCAATGTTGAATATATCATTCAGAATATCATCTGTGAAAGCCATCACCTTTGCAACTGACGTAGGCTTTGTAGATGCATCACAAGCACCCTGATAATCGTACGTGCAAACAACACCACAAGTGCCACAATGGTGGGGTGGAGGTCGGGGCCTACACATCTCCTCCACACCAGGCTCTACTAGAGGACTCACAAACTGCAAAATGGTCTGGGTGAGTGAGCCAATCGACTTCATCATGTCCACCTCTACATTGTCCTTAACAATGGAAGGAACAATGACATGCTCCACCATGGGTCTGGCCAAGGCTCTCAATGCCAACTATGGATTACGTCGTGCAACAATTCTATCATATGTGGAGCCCCCACCTCTACCCTGAAAGTCTAAGATATCAAAATAGTTTGGAATTTTATTGAGGACAAACTCGCAATAGAGTTTCCTCAAAAAGTATTGCGGCACGTCATGGTTATTGCATGGAGGTTGGTCAAATACCATCCACCACCACTCCCAAAATTTGTTTTTAATTAACTCATGGTGGAACCAATGGATGGGGAACCTCTTGCATGCATGTGACAACAATTCATTGGTTTTTGGGTCTATAAATAGGGCACACAACTCAACTTTGCTAATTTTTAGTTTTTTGACATTTGCATATGACAAACCATTAGCATAAAATTATCTCATCTCATGCCTTTTAGCTGACCAAAAATTCATTTTCTCACTCATTTCTCCTACATGAGTTAAAATTGACTTCAACGATTCAACAATCCCTCTCCTATAAGGGTGGGTTTCCGCATGCTCGGTTAATCTTGCAATTAATTGTTGAATGTCTCTTTTATTGTTTTCAATTTGATTTTGAATATTTTCTTGTGTTCCTTGAGGATGCCTATGAATTGATGGAGGGGTTTTAGGTTGTTCTTGTATATGAGGCTCTTCATGAGGGGGTGATTGTGAATTCTCAATGTTTTGAGGTGGAGATTCATTCCCTAAATTAGAACAAAGTTTTATTATAAAAATCTATTTAAATTTGCATTCCAAATCAAATTAGAAATAAATAGAATAAAAATACACACCTCTTTGCAATCTTCAACCTCTTCAACGTGTTGGTGGAATCCTCATGGAAAATGGAAAGTTAAGGATGCAAACAATGGAAGAGATTTGGCGAGCATGAGTTGCAGACCTGAAATCCTCTTCCTCAAGCCACGGGTTGAAGATAGAATGAGGGTTTGAAACCCGATTTTTCTTTTTATGTCTAAAAAGACATTTGGTGCACACCAAATTTGGTGTGTGCCAAAGGTCTTATTTCAGGTTTTTTTTTTATCATTTTTTCAATTTGGAACCTAAATTGTGTCACAGATTGATGCACTTACCTAGGTAGTGAACCCTATCTTGGTAAAATGAGCACTTATATATCTTTCCAAAGAGCTCCTTCTCTCTCAAGCATTGTAAGACTATCCTCAAATGAATTTCATGCTCCTCAATGGATTTATAATAAATTAGGATGACATCGATGAAAATCAAAATAAAATCATCCAAACAATCCTTGAATACAATGTTCATGAGGTTCATAAAAGCTGTTGGCATATTAGTCAAACCAAAAGGTACAATAGTGAATTTGTAGTGTCTGTACTGAGTTTGGAAAGTAGTCTTAGGAATGCCCTCTTCTTTTATTCTTAAACTTGGTGATAACCATACCTGATATCTATTTTAGAGAACATCGACACACCCTTCATCTAATCAAATAGTTTATCAATTCTTAGGAGAGGATATCAGTTCTTGATCGTGGCCTTGTTCAACATCCAATATTCATGCACAAATGCAAGGTCCCATCCTTCTTTACAAAGATAACCGATGCACCCCAAGGAGACACCCTATGTTGAATGATCCCTTTGCTCAATAGTTCCTACAACTAAGCCTTAAATTCAAAGCTCTCCTTCAATTATTTCTTTGGAGATATTCTATTTATTATCAAAATTTATTTTGTTGTTGTTAGCCATTTTGTTCTTTTTGCCATTGTTGCCTTCTCCTTTATCTTGAGAGTCACTTCCCATTTTTAGGTTTATTATTTGGCATGGTTTGTCTCCTTTCTAAAACTTCTTATTTTTGAATTGGGACTTGGATTTTGAGCTATTACAAAAATTTGATAGTTGTTGCAACTTATTCTCTTGCTTGGTGGCCTTTTCAAAGACATCCTCCATAAGAAGGGGATTATGAATATCCACCTCTAATCCAATCTAGGGATTTAAGTATAATATGAAATTTTGAATTTGAAAGTGCTCACTGGTCTAGTACTAAAGCATGCATTTAAGTAAATGGGTGAAATTTTCCCATTATTGAGTCACAACCATACTCCCTTGGGTTAGGTTTTGGAACTCCATCATCTTCATGTCGAAGAAGTGTTGAGGAAGCCACATTTTCCTAAAATGATGAAGGAATTATTCCCATGTGGTCTCTCCTGGTAGCAATTTTCATTCTACCATCTCATTGTCCCACCATTTGGTCATCTCTCCGAAGAGTTGGTAAGTTGCCCATACACCCTTGGTTTCATCTAATAAATTTTGGAGCCCAAAATATTTCTCCATCTCTATTATCCATGCTTCTAGTCCATCTCCAATGGTTCTACCATCAAATTTTGGTGAAGCTACCCTTTTAAGATCCTTTCCAAGCTCTCCTTCAATTATTTATTGGTTATTGCCACCTTGATCCCTATTTCCTTGTGGTTGTTTTCCATTCCTCAGGTTTTAACCATCTCACACACTTTGTACTTCTTGTTCTAAGTGGTCCATAATGTTATCTAGTCAATTAAAGAGGTCTAGGATTTGATCCAACCTCTCATTTTGACCTTCATTTCTCCAACCACTTGAAACTCCATTCCCAGTGTTCACCATGATGTTTCACGATCAACCTGCATCATAACCCATGCGAATCATAAATGACACACATTTTTCTATGTTTAATCATTCCAAACACATAATACTAAGTATTGTAACATGAAATATTTAAAATACATTCATGTTCATCATAAAAAAAGTATAAATCATTCAAGTTCACAACTTTGAATATAAGAAAGACTTCCTTTATTTATTATAATAATAGATTACATAGGCCCTTGTTTACATAATTTCCCCCCTTATTAGGCGATTTCTTCAATTTCAGAAAGAGGACACTCTTCCAAGCCCTCATTAGAGTCTACATTAACCTTCTTGAAAGAGGAAGGATGTGCATGTAGGTAATCCTCTTCTTTTGTCAAAATGGGTGCATTGGGTCCACACCCTAAAGGCCAATCTTGTATTGTAGAAGGTTTCTTAGTTTTGACATTGTGATTAGTCTCTTTGATCTTTTTTCCCCTTTTTAACTTTAGTCGAGTAAGGGCATGTGCTAAGGTCTCGTCATTAGGAATTTTAGGTTTGGCTTCAAGTTTTATATTTTCTTTGACAACAAATTGATTTTTGGAAGTCATAACTGTCTTTCCCTTCTTTTTCCCAGGCCTTGACCTTCCCATACCTACATTCAATTTAAGTTCGTTAAAATCAAAATTGAATAAGGGTTGACCAACCCTAATTCTGACCATTGTGGACTCATAGGCATAGAGATGAACCCTAAGCTCTGATACTAAATGTAAAGTATCATACTTAAATAACACCAAATAAATCATTTATGAAATTATAAATATTAAATTCAAGACACATAATGAATAGATATTTTCTATCATAGCATAACATGTCAAATTAATGAATTATATTCATTTCAAAATTTCAAAATGTCAGGTTACACAGTTTGAATAGGATAACGTTACCACTTAGATAACTCAAATTATACATCAAGTAGTAAAAATTAGAGTAATCAAAGATGGAATTCATTGTGATTCCACTCTAATGCTTATCGCAATAGGTGGACGAGAACATGGTGCAGGCGCTTTTCCACCCAACCATGAAGCTGCGTTTCCCCAAAATTCTTCATATCTCGAAGAATAATCAACCCTACATGGAATACTTAACAAGAGAAAATGATATGCAAGGTGGAATATCGTGCATTTCTAGCATAACTACATATATTTCTATCCGTAATTAGAACATGCAAGATTAATGTTAGGAAATGGAAGAGAGTTACAACATAAAATTAGTCCATCAATATTAAATGAGCTACATAGATTGGCCTAACTTACACTCTATACAACAAAAAAATGATAGATTTTGGAAAACTTAAAACCTATACCCTCTGTTATTCCATTTTTGGCACCCATCTTAGAATGCAACCTTCTACATACAAAAGGAAACACTCTTCCATTCTAATCAAATATGTTTGAAAATATATTATATGGTTTATAAAAGGTTATCCTAGCCAACCCTTTTATGGTAATAAATCAAAAAAATTCACAAGAAAAATCTTCATATATTTCACTTAAGAAATACTTGAAGGAACCAATTTTTTCCAAGTAATCGTTTTTGATTTACTGCTTTTGTATGTTATGCAATCAAATATTTAGTCATTATATCATGATCGATTTTCATCAATTAATGATAGATTCATGAACATATCACAACACATGCATCATCATAAAAGTTACAAATGATTCCTTACTCCTTTCTACACGAAGTGAATTCATACATCATTCAAAAGAAATTAAGTTGTTAAAGAAGGTATATCGTATGTATGTGTATACACATATTTGGTTTATGTATATATACATATACAACCTTCGATTATAGTATTAAAGTATATGTATACATTCTTTTATTTAACAAAAATAATCTAATTTCATACAGAACAATAAGTTCCCATTTACATATAATATGTAGAAATAACATTAAATTTTAACAAAAACCCATAATCTAAACAAATAAGTTTTAGGATTTTATAGGTTTTGATTAACAAGTTTTCCATTTTAATTAATTCACTCTAGCCCACACAAATGACAACCTGGCCAATAATTGAGTCACTTGCGTTGATAACTACAAGTGTTCTTTGCTTATTTTACAAGGTGCAACTACCTTCAAAAAATGTGCAATGAATAGAGACATTGGGTATGATTTTAACCACAAAGTAAGAAAGAAAACTAACATCTACTCATAACCATGAAAATAGATCCGATGATTCAATGCTTAAGGTAAAGAAAGTGTGAATAAATGATGCAAATTTCACTCATCCCACATTTATGAATGACATTCAAAGGAGGAAAAACAAAAAAATCACTTTTACAGATAGATTAATCCAAATTTAAAGCTTCAAAGATAACATGCAAACAATAGCCTCATAGGACAAGACAGACGATGAAGATTAATTATAAAGATTCAAAGTTCAGCTGTAATCAAAAGAAAATAGTAGCAAATACATAGATTAGAAAGATTTTATTTATTTCTTCAATGCCAAAATTTGAGTTCAAAACCTCAAGCTCCCGTACCATAAGACTATGTCCCCTAAAAGCTAGCTGACTCCCCCATAATTACATTCAAAGGTCCATATATATAGGCACACCAAAACTATTACATTACAAAAATAACGCTGTTGAAAAAAACCAGAATCAAGAAGCATTTCAAAATGGAAATAGTTTCAGAACAAGCAATGTCATTACGTGTCACAAAAGACTGCATGCATGTGGTTAGACTACTAGTAGTTCCAGAACTCTGTACAGTTCTAGCCGCATCTCCATGAATAAATTGTGAAGCTCAACACATTCTTCTTATTCTTCTAAAATGAAAATCACCCTGTTGTACTCAACCCAGCTGGTTTTCTCTTTCCATGCCAGTGAACACAACTCAGAAATGACGTCAAGCTGCTCTTCTTCAATCCAATTCAAATCTGGTTGCATGAAAAGTACAGGTTCATCTTCCCATTCCTTGATATCACTAGGAAGTACCATTTTGAGAAAATTCTAAACTTAGAAATTATGCCACCTTTCCTCGTATGCAGGCTCACTTGGCTTCGGTACTAAAGAGTGACCATTTATTTTCCCCCAAAAATGTGATGATCTGTTACTAAATTCATTCCACCACCCTCCTTATTTAAGATCTATCCTTTTAGAGGATTTAAAATATTATGTTTCAAAACTGAAGTTATCGTTTTAAAACATATGAAAAGACATCCCCTTAAAGGTGTCGTATAAATTATTAAATGAGTTTACACTTTGAAAGTTGAGAATCCTGTCAAGGTCTCTTCATTGCTGAGGAATAGAACTTTATAACCATCTATTGGAAGTTATATAGTTTTAAGAACCTTTGATATGCTGATTGCATGGGACATCATTGGATAAGACTTGAAAATTTGAGAGATATAAATAAGTCAGGCGATCACGCAGTTTCAAAAGTTTAGAACCTGGTGAGTTGGTTAAGAAATTTTCCAGGGCCACGACTTGGTTATTAAATTTATGGAAGTCACGACATCATCAAAAATCACTTATTTAAGAGAGAAATATCATTTTTTAAAAGTGAAAATTTGATGGTTAACATTGGCTCTGATTGGGGACTGATTTTTTTTGAAGAAAATGCAAAAAACTCCAGAACTTTGGTATAGACTAGTACAAGTCCATTGGGAAATAGAGTTGAAAGAAAGGCAGTAGAACCGGGGACTACTTTGTAGACATGGTGGAGGGGAACGAGGCAAAGACCAAAAATGGGTTCAAACTAAAATACTTGAAGTAAAGCGACCTAATACACCTATGCACTCAGATAAAGTGCGGTACTCCAATTCCCAAAGACTAAGAAAACCATTAACTGGTAGGGAGAAATAAATACCATTGCAAAAAAGAGATGTCCATGCATGAAGTGGTCTTGTAAAATCATTAATATGTTAAAAACCATGAATGTAAAGTTGAAGCTTTTGAAATGAAGTGACTCATAAAGATGCCTACCGAAAAACCATTTTTCATCAAAAATTGTTGAATCTTCTTGATCTTTCTGATGCTTGCTCTATATATTGTTGATAGTGTTTTTACGACTGAACAATAAACTGCAGAATAGTGTCATATTTCTCAATTGCAAGTAAAAATAACCAGCATTCTAAAAAATAACAACTACATCACTTTCGATATTTCCATTATCAGGCTCATCATGCATAAAGCCACTTTTGATATATTGATTCACCTTCAGTTTGAAAGGAATATTAGCCTCATAAAACATGGGGTCCAGTTTGGTTATAGAGATTTCATCTTCCTTTATTGTAGCCAAATCATAAAATTATTTATCTGCAAATGAAGAAGTGGATACATCTATACCTGAAACTTTAAAGAGAGAATATTTTCCTTCAATAGATGACAAAAATTGAAGTATAATCTCTTCTTCACAAAGAGGGCCGTCATAAAAAACTTTTAATTTTTTTAGAGTCAGGCCATTCTCTGGTTTTTTAGAAATTTCTCTCTTTTATAATCTCAGATCTTAGAGGGTCATTAATTAGACAAATATTCACTTCATTTTCAATACATATCTTATTTCCCAAAGCTATAAGAGCCAAAATTCCTTCGTCTTCAAAATGAAATAACTCAAAGGTATACTCATTAAATTCCTTTTTATCATCTTGACCATGAAACTAAAAAGATGTGTACTCTGACTGTGGGTCGGTCTAAAAAATCTTATCCTCACATCCTTCAGAAGAAAATTGATCTTCAATAGTATTAAAATTAAAATTTTCTAACTCTGGAGTAGAAAGGAATCTCAACAATTCATTGTCAACTACTTTTTTCTTTAGTGATGTCAAATTATCGTGAGATTTGATCAAACCCATTTATTGAGCATAAAAAATTGAAAAGAAAAGAGGAATAGAAGGACCCAGAGAATCACCATTATTAAATCATAGTTCTTCTTGGAGTCGCTTTATCTTGTTCTCCTGGGCTTGTAGATTATTCTTTCTTTCTTTAAGCTCTTTCAGTTAGAAAAACCCAACATGGAGATTTCTCAACAAAAGTGCAGATTTATAACCCTCTTCAATAATCAAACCAATCTTCGTAGCTTCGACAATGCTCTTTACAGTGTTCCCAAAAGTCATGAAGTACTTTATCATCCATAGAAAGAACCTCTGGGATAGTAGGCTTGGGTCTCTCCCCATTTCTTCGAAGTTTCTGATTTTGCATCATAATCTTTTCAAAATTTCAAATCGAGTCGCCAATCTCCATGCACATAGAGATATTTTCAAAAATCAGAGGAATAAAAGCACTAATCTTTTAAATCAAGCTCTTTCCCCAACAAAGTTGCCAAAAATATATTGGTTAACATGTTTTACATTTTAATTAATTCAATCTGGCCCACACAAATGACAACTTGGCCAACAGTTGAGTCGCTTGCAGTGATAATTGCAAGTGCTCTCTGCTTATTTTACAAGGCACAACTAACTTCAAAAAATGTATAATGAATAGAGACACTGGGTATGCTTTTAACCAGAAAGAAGGAAAGGAAACTAACATCTACTCATAACCATGAAAATAGATGCGATTCAATGCTTAAGGTAAAGAAAGTGCAAATAAATGACACAAAGTTCACTCATCCCACATTTATGAATGCCATTAAAAGGAGGAAAAACAACAAATTCAATTTTACGGATATATTAATCCAAATTCAAAGCTTTAGAGATAACACAAATAATAGCCTCGTATGAAGATTAATTACAGAGATTCAAAGTTCAGTTGTAATCAAAAGAAAATAGTAGCAAATACACATATCAAAAACATTTTCTTTATTTCTTCAATGCCAAAATTTGAGTTCAAAACCTCAAGCTCCCATACCATAAGACTATGTCCCCTAAAAGCTAGCTGACCCCCCCATAATTAAATTTGGAGGTCCATATATATAGGCACACCAAAAATGTTACATTACAAAAATAACGGTCTTGAAAACAACCAAAATCAAGAAGGATTTTGAAATGAAAATAATTTCAGAACAAGTGATGTCATTATGTGTCACAAAAGACTGCATGCATGGGTTAGACTGCTAGCAGTGATGGAACTCTGTACAATTCTAACTACATCTCCATGACTAAATTGTGAAGCTCAACACATTCTTCTTCTTCTTCTAAAATGAAAATCACCCTAGTGTACTCAGCATAGCTGGTTTTCTCTTTCCATGCCAATGAACGTAGCTTAGAAATGATGTCAAGCTGCTCTTCTTCAGACCGATTCAAATCTGGTTCCATGACGGGTATAGGTTCATCTTCCCAATCCCTAATATCACCAAGAAGTACCATTTTGAGAAAATTTTCCTTAGAAATGTTGCCACCTTTGCTCGTATGCAGGCTCACTTAACTTCGGTGGCAAAGAGTGACCATTTATTTGCCCCAGAAAACATGTCAATCTGTTACTAAATCTGTTTCACCACCCTCCTAATTTAAGAGCTGTCCTTTCGAATGATTTAAAAGATTACGTTTCAAAACTGAATTTGGCATTTTAAAATGTATGAAAAGACATCCCCTTAAAGGCGTCGTACAACTTATTAAATGGGCTAACACTTTGAAAGTCAAGCATCTTGCCAAGGTCGGTTCATCGTTGAGGAATATAACTTTATAACCATCTATTGGAAGTTCTATAGTTTTAAGAACCTCCAATACTTTGACTGCATGGGACATCATTGGATAAGACTTGAAACTTCAAGAGATATAAATAATTCAGGTGATCGGGTAGTTTCAAAACTTCAGAACCTAGCAACTTGGTTAAGAAATTTCGTAGGGCCGCGACTTGGTTATAAAATTTATGGAATCCCCAACATCATCAAGGCTCACTTATTTATGAGAGAAAAATAAAAAAAATTAAATAAAAATTTGATGGGTAACAATAGGTATTGCTTGAATTTAGGAATAGTTTCAATTAATAGAAATTCCACAATTATTTACACAAAAAATTAAGAGCATTCTTATTATTTAATTAATACATTCTTTTCCCTTTAAATAATTATGTCTAATCATGAATTAAGAAATACATATATTTGTTCGATAATAATTTAATAAGGATTTCTTCTATGTCTATCATTCAGACCAAATTATAATGGTTATTCAGAATCTCTCGGTTCAGGCCATAGATCAGGTTAATGGGATATTTCTAATTCTGGAGTTTCATTGTAGTTGTTTGATGAACATAGGGGTTTTTTCTAGAAAAACTCCACTGTTGGTTAAACTGCTAAGCACCAATGGTGCGTTCAATGCTTTCCTTTCCCTTCACTTAATCAAAATGTGATGAAATGATATGATAAAAAGGGTTTCTAACCTTCACATATCCCTTAGGATCGGCATGCATTGGCATGTCTTATGATGTATGTAGAAGTTTATACAAAAGAACGAGCACTTATGAGGGAAGATCAACTTCAATTACAGAGAAATATATACAAATATTATCCTTGGTAAGGGTAGTTAAATATGCTAATCTAACAAATAATGAAGCTTCAGGACCCTATGCCGCCCCTTTATCAAGTTCCAGTGGACCCGTGACATACTAAGCTCAACCAAGATAGAGATTTGTGGTGACAATATTGACTTATGAAGCCGAGTCGACTCACTAGAAGCCCGTTGATTAGAAGTTCAAACAATAAGAGATAGGCGGGTAAGGTCATGTAGTTGACCCCTCAGAGAGAGTAAAACAAGTTAACCAAGTGCATACTTATTACACAAACAGTAAAATAAGACATAAAACTATGTATTGTAGGAATACAGGAGGCATACAAGAACAAACACAACATCATTCATATTTAAACACTAAATAATTAAGAAATTTAGACATATGCTTCTAACCCAGACAATTTATATTATACTATTTTTCATAAACATATTTCAACTTCTCATAGAGCTGCTGCTCTTTTCTCCATTAATCATGCTACTTTAGAGAAAATTCTACCTTCTATACTCTTCTGAGTTTTTATCCACAACATTACAAACTTCTAATACAAAGTATTTTTCTCTGCTCTTGAGAGCCTTTTTCATATCTGCACACTCATCTCTCTATCACCCAAATACAAGCACCTATATAAAATATATCCAACAGCCTGAAAAGACCCACATTTAATATAATAATAAAGGCCATTAAGAAAGGCCAAGATGTCTCTGTCCAAAACACATTAAAACAATGTCCAATCGATATAAAAGTCTGCTAGCTCATACACCATAAAGTACCGCCGCCAAAACGAGCAAAAACCGCGCTTCCACGCATGGGACAAGACAGGCCTGCGGTACCACAGGGTACCACCCAATCGCGAGGGGCACCATACAGGACTGCGGTATCGTGGTTAACCGCGCTACCGTAGGCGGAAACAAAGAGATCTGTGGTATAGCGATAACACTGCATTACCGTGAGGGGAGACGAGAGAGGCCGTGGTGGCCGCAGTAACTGCATTACCGTGGTGCGAGAGACAAAGGATTACGGTATGGCGGTAGTAACCATGCTACCGCGGGCATAGAAAGAAGAGGCCGCGGTATCATGGTAACACCGCGCAACTGCGAGGAGCCACCGAGGAAGCTGCGATATGGTGGTAAGATGAGAACACCACGCTACTGCGGGGAGCAAACAGGTAGGCTGCGGTATGGCGGTAAACTGCTCAATTGCGGGGGACAAAAATAACGGTGAGGTAATGTGGTAAAATCAGAAGTTAGAATTATTTCCAACACTCCCCCTTAATTTCAACTTCTGCCTGCACTGTGCTTAAGCGAATTTATGAATTGCTCACAATCTCCAAACCTCCTCTTTATGTTTCAAACTGCCTTGAAGCTTCATCCTTTTTCTTGACTTCTGTCAATTAATTTTTCTTTAACAGCTGTAGCTGTGCATAAAGATTTTCCTTAAACAGTGATTCCAAACCTTTCGATAGCAATTCCTTCTCTTCAACTGCAGCGATAGTTCTTCTCCCACAACTAGCTCTCCCTTTTTTTTTGCTACCAGTATCTTTTTACTTCTGGACTAGTCTCTTTTCATCCGTCTTTCTTAGTTTGCATTTTCCCTCATTCTACCATGATCAATTCTTCTTTTTCAAATTCCTTTCTATCATTTGATGCGAACCATTTAAAAACATCATTGTTCATCAATTACTATCTATCACTAACTAAGTTGTTGCTCATACCATTTGCCATTTGCATTTTCTTATGAAGGTGGTTTCAGATTACCATAAACTCACAAGAGTGAATTCATTCCTGATTTCTCTCAACTCTTCCCATGAAAACACACTGCTGGTGCGTGGGAGTTTTGTCATTAAGTCCATCTTTTGTCTTCATACTGATTACTGAATGCTATTGCATATCATTGTGATATTTCTTGCTCTTTCCTTAAATTTTGTCAATTTCATTCTTTTAGTGAGGTGGTTTCAGATTACCACTAACTGGCTGTAGTAATTTCATTCATCACTTCCCATAGTGGCATTTTGCTGGTGCTAGGGACTCCAATCATTATTTTTATCTTTTGTCTTCATTCTTGCTTACAAAATGCTACTGCAATTCATTGTGTTATTTCTCCCTCTTTGGCCAAACGTCTGATTCAACATTTTATTCAAAAACTTCAACCTCCTCTTCCAAAATGAAACTCTTTTTTATTGTGGCTGTTGCCATTCATGCTCTGAAATTTTTTAATTGCAATAATTTTTCAAATCTCTCCTTTCAGATTTCTGAATCTTGTCATATTCCATCACATTGTACTTTCTTCATGCATAAACACACTTTTGTTGTAACTTTGAGAGTTGTGGCTTTGACTCTGTCCATATTATTTTTGACTGTGTCTTTAGATTCAACTCTTGATGATGACCATTAACAGCTACGGTTGTAACCTCTGTTTTATCTATTCATATGATGAATTCTCTCCCATACACAAACAACTTATATTACAATTTTCTTTCTTGATAGCTTCATATTTTGCTTTTGAAAAAAAATAATTCTGAACAATACATTGACTGATTCTTTGATAGCTGCTGCTGTATCAAACTCTTTAAATTTGTAGTGGTAGCATCAACTACTTTTCTAAATTTTTATTTCTCCTTACACATGACCAATCTTCACTCAAACTTAGAAGTTCTTGTGACTTCATCTACACTTCTTTATTTTGTAATTGCAGCAATGTTTTCTCATTTTTCAAAACAATCAAAAATTTTATCACACAACAATGATACCATCCATTTTACCCTTTCAACTCTAGTCTTCAATACTTCAAAACATTAGACAGGAATTTTCATCTTCACTATTTGCAAGTGACTCATTAGACTGCAACTTCTCTTCTCTCCAAACATTTTTCATTTCTTGTGAACATTCATACCTCTCAAAATTTTTATTAACCTTCACATATGTACACTTGTACAATTTCTTAAGCATACCGGTTAGCTTCTGCCAAATTGAATCACAAACCCATCCACAGTCCATCTTTATGCATTCTGATGTAGACTCATTCTTTGACACCTTATTCCAACACATTTCTTCACAGTGATTTTTTGAACCACAAATCGTGCAAGGATGTAGATCCCAACACTTCTCCTTGTTATGACCTTTTCTATGGTAGTGAGAACACCCATCATTCTTCATTTCACTAACAAAATTACCTATACTTGTAGCAGTATTTCCCTTTCCTAAAACATATCTGAGACCTTCATTCTTCATCCTCATTGTAGCCTCAATTGGCTCTCTTATTCCTTGTTCATGTTTTCCTAGACCTTGTCCAGTGTAACCCATTCTTTTCATGATTTTCAACCCTGCATTCTCTTCACAACAATTGGTATCTTTTGCAGTTTCCAACACATCATTACAACTAGCCATATTTGCAAATTCATCAACATGTTCATCTAGACATTTTTTATCACCAACATTTTCAACAGAAATAGATTTTTAAAATGAAATAGACAAATCTGTTGTGTCACATGAGACATCACATACTGAAAGTTTTGTTTTCACACAATCATTACATACCAAGATTAATTTATCATTTTCTTCTTTCAATTCTGTGATTTCCTTCAACTGTAAACAATTTTTCTCTTCTACCCTTTTCAAGCGTTTTCCCAAATCTTCATTCTTTTCCTCTATTTCATCAAACAGTTCCATTTTCTATTCAGCCTCCTCATTTCTTTTCTTAATTTCTTCAAGGGACTTCAACCTATCTTCTAGCACTTCATTTCAGCCTTAACCTTTCTTAATTATTTCTCAAGATCATCATTTTCATCTAACAGTGAACACTTCTCTTTCAGCAACTCTTTTATTCTTTCAATAAAACATCTATTGTCCTTTTTAACAATACCCAATTCATCTTTAAGCCAAACTATTTCTTCTTCTAAAACATCTTTTGCAGATGATAAATTTTAATTCTATTTCTTAACCCTTTTTCCTACTTTCCCCATTTATAACAGGAAGTTTCAACTTACCTTTTGATCTCATGACCGAAATTCAGTAGCTGGGTTTGCAACTTTTGTTTGTTCTAGAAATGAATGTTCTGCACAATATTTTTCTTCAACACAACTTCTTCTAACAATTTATAACAACTATCTTCACAAATCTGGAAACCTCCTTGTAACAACTTATTCTACTTGTGAGCTTTTGCTCAGCTTCTCTTATGTTAGTGATTTCTCCTCTTTGTCTTCAAAATACAACACTTCTAGCTTTTCTTAGAAAATTTCTTCAAACATTCTTCTTCTTTCTTGTGATGTATACAACCTCTTGTTTCTTTCTCTCAGCAACAGGTTAGAAAAATTCTTTCAAGGTTTCAAACACTTCTTGAATCTTTCTGTCAGCCAAAATAGCTTCAACCTTTTGCAAACATCCAAGCTTTTCTAATATCTTCCTTCCACGGAATGGATTATTACTCACTTGACAACTACATATGACACAAGAAATTTTTCTATTGACAGAGCACTTGAGGCTTCCTAAAGCAAAGACCCTTTTTTTCTTTAAACAAAAACTTCTTTTCTGATCAACTCTCTTCAAAAATTTCTAAACCCAGACAAACTTCTCAGATTTTGCAAACAAATAAGTCCTAGACACTCTATGGCTTTTCTCCAGACTAGACAGTGATTACTTCACACAAATTCACCATAAATTTCTACTCCCAATCAACCTGACCGACAAGCCTCTGATACCACTTTGTAGGAATACATGAGGCATACAAGAACAAACACAACATCATTCATATTTAAACACTAAATAATTAAGAAATTTAGACATATGCTTCTAACCTAGACAATTTATATTATACTATTTTTCAAAAACATATTTCAACTTCTCACAGAGCTGCTGCTCTTTTCTCCTTTAATCATGCTACTTTAGAGAAAATTCTACCTTCTATACTCTTCTGAGTTTTTATCCACAACATTACAAACTTCTGATACAAAGTATTTTTCTCTGATCTTGAGAGCCTTTTTCATATCTGCACACTCATCTCTCTATCACCCAAATACAAGAACCTATATAAAATATATCCAATAGCCTGAAAAGACCCACATTTAATATAATAATAAAGGCCATTAAGAAAGGCCAAGATGTCTCCGTCCAAAAAACATTAAAACAATGTCCAATCGATATAAAAGTCTGCCAGCTCATACACCATAAAGTACTGCCGCCAAAACAAGCAAAAATTGTGCTACCGTGCATGGGACAAGATAGGCCTGCGGTACCGTCCAACCATGAGGGGCATCGTACAGGACTGTGGTATCGTGGTTAACCGCGTTACTGCAGGCGGCAACAAAGAGAGCCGTGGTATAGCGGTAACACCATGCTACCGTGAGGGGAGATGAGAGAGGCCACGATGGCCGCGATAACCGTGCTACCGCGGTGCGAGAGACAAAGGCTCGCGGTATGGCGTTAGTCACTGTGCTACCATGGGCATAGAATGAAGAGGCCGCGGTAACATCACGCAACCGCGAGGAGCTGCCGGGGAAGCTGCGATATGGTGGTAAGACGAGAACACAGCGCTACCATGGGGAGAAAACAGGCAGGGTGTGGTATGGCGGTAAACCACTCAACCACGGGGGACAAAAAGAACGCCAAGGTAATGCAGTAAAATTAGAAGTTGGAATTATTTCCAACATGTATTACCCATGAAATGATGATTCCATCATTGTGGTTTTATTCACAGAATGGATCAGCTTCAAAGATCGGCAAGACACATTCAACCCCCCAAGGGTGATTGATACATGCAGTGATTGAAGTTGAAACAAAATAATAATATTACAGGAGATGTTGCATGGGTGGCAAACTTCATTTAGAAGTAACAATGGCTTTGGTGATAGCCGATTCTTAGTCTAAGATGACCTATCAACTGCAAGGCCGATTCGACTTTAATAATTACTCACATCAGTACATTGGTAAACCTCTACTACATGAGAGGAGATGTGAATAATAGAGTACCCTAGTCGCTCCTATCATCATGTGATTGAAACAAATGAAAACCTGAAATAAATAAATGCATTAAAATACATATCGATGTTCCTCCTCAGGGAGGCTAACAAGAAAAGATATACATCATCTTTCTAATTCCTGTGTAAGAATTGCTAGGATATCAAACAAATCCCAAAGATTAAAAATTGGTATAAAGATAATGAAGGTGCATAAAATAGATTCAAGCCCTCCAAAAATATCATCGATACAACGTTTAAATTTTTTCTAGAAAAATGATATCAATATAATAAATCAATCCATTCTAAAGGAATGATATTTCCAGAGGATAATAGAGATGTTTGAGGGTGAAAGAAAATCCTTCGATACATTAAATGGAAAGGTTCTAATTTATCCATACCTTCTTTTCTCACCCAAATCCAACCATGGCTAAGAGGCGATGATGCATAAATGGAAACACCAAGCCTTTTCCGTGCAAACAAATCATATTTTTCTCCCCAAAATCCCCCTTTTTCTCATCGTGCTATCTCTCTTAATTTTCTTGCCTTTGTAATCTATGTTTTCTCATTCTCAAATGGAGACCGTTCATAAATGTTAGGCACCCTATCTTCTTGCAAATTTAAGATAAAATATTGTTTTCTAGAGGTCATGGGTGGCCTCTTCCCAAAATATTCCATTCTTTCTAATTTTGAAAAATAGAGCTATTGATGATTCCTCATCATGGTTCAAGACATTTGATTCTTGAAGAGGTTTTAAATTAAGACATTTGTTTTTCTTTTCATGGGTTCATTTTATTATAGATATGTATATACATTTACATACACACATATATGTATATATATATATATATATATATACACACACATATATATCACACACACACACACACACACACACATATATATATATTTATATATACATATATATACATTCTCTTGTAAACATGTATAGCATTTTTCTTTTATATAATTTTTTTTTACTTTAAAGAATACATTTACAATTTGTATGTCTATCTCAACATAAATATTTATATGTATATATATTTATATATACACATATATACATCCTTTCTTTCGAATGATTAAAAAAAAAGATTATTAAATATTCAAGGTAAGGCAAACAAACTAGCAATTTTCTTTTCATTAGCTTACCTATTTCCTTGCCACATCTTTACTCATCGTAAAGAAAATGCAAGACATTCATATAAATATGATATCCTACCAAAATCATATTTCAAATGTAGATACTATAATTTTTAGTGGTGTGTGTGATCCAAATTTCAACAAGATTATCAATTGTCATCCATCTAAATAATCCTACCTCAACCATGTTCTCATTTTTCAACCTGTTCTTGCATTCACACACACTTGCACTAGCAAATTTTCATCCATAACATTTAATGAAATATTTAGATAACTTAAAATTATTAAATGTAAGAAAAAATTGAGACGTGATAGAAAATTCCCTGAGTATATCGCACACCTTGATTTCCCTTACTAACACCATTTTCTCTCATTATCACCTATTTCCTCTATTTAATTAAATAATATCCAATTATTTAGTTAAATTCACTTTGTTCTCCTATTAATCCAATAATTAAGGTTATTTGATTAATTCACCATAATTCATCATTTTCTCCTTTTTTAATTAAATAATTCAAAATAATTTAATAGAAATGTTAATTTCCCTCTTGATTAAATAATTCCTAATTATTTAATTAAGTATCTTGCACAATTAAATGATTTTCTTAAATAATTTAATTAATTAATTGTTCCTCCAATCCTCCAACTTGCACAAAGAATATTCCCAATAAAATTTCCCCAAGTCTCAAATTCAAATTCTTCCCTCCAACTTGAAATATCTCCAACTTAATTCCATGAATTAAGGGATATTGTTGAGTCTCTCATGGATTATGAATCCTTGATTAATCCTTGATCCACACCTTCATGGATTATGAACCATGGATTTAATCCTTGATCCATACTCACCTCCTTAATCTTCTCTCATCCACTAATTATCATTTTCAATCCTCATCATTAATTAGAATTCCTAAATCTATAAATTCTTCACCTTTTAATATGGATTCTATTCACAATCTTCATGAGCACCCTTACTCTCTAGAATTCTATACTCATTTCTTGAGAAATTCTAGATCATCTTGTGAATCAACATCTTCTATGAAGCTTTTGCAACATGGATAATGTATAAAACTAAGAAATCCACATCCACACCACAATTATACATCAATCCACAATAGGATTGGGAGGTTTGCACATTATTTAGATTCAATTTCTTTAAATTCTATCTTTAATTACTTCAAATTGAGCCTTTTAGTGTTATTAATCGGATTCCATTGAGTATGGCTTCCAATTTGACCATTTATCTTGTTAATTACTTTAATTCAATTCTTATTTGATCAATTGAGCTAACCATATAATAGATAGTTTATTCTTTTTTAAATGCACACACACATACATAAATTAGGAGGGATACAACCTCTCCAATGGATCCAAGCACTTGTGAATAGGTAAGTTCAACCATAATAAATGTAGTGGCATTCAACTACACCTAAGATTACTACCTAGGATACAACTCAATGTTGGAGCTTTGGTCTCTAGATATTGATAGATATACTTATCCTATTGGTGGTACAACTACAACATGTCCCACCATATCTACAACCAAGGCACTAGAATTCTATTTTTAAAATAGTGGTGATGACAAAAGACCCACCAAGTGGTAATTACAAACAAATAAGCCAAGGTCTCAAGTTGTTTGATATTTTTAGGTATTCTTTTATGTCATATAGGACCTCAAGGTACTTAATCCATAGATTTTCCCTTTCATTAGCTTACACACAAAGACATAGGGGCGACATTTTTCACAAATAAAGATGACAAAATAATAGTGTCCAATATTTTTGTACTTTATGTGACTAAACTTACATTTTTCAATATTCAAAACATTATATCAATTATAATGAATAAATTATCTATAAATTAATGGCAATTTAAACTAATAATTTATATTATTTTTAATGTAAAATTAGTTTATATTTTTGTATTTTATAAAAAAATATTTATATCATATTTATTAGTTTTCATTAGAATGTTTAGTATATCCAATATCTTTATTTCATAGATATTTTCTCATAATGCATAATTTGAACTAAAAATAAATTATTTTCATAATTTCATGAACATAGATCATTACCTTCAATATATAGTGTATGAATTTTTTGGCAATTTTATTGAAATTTTATTTTATTTTATATTTTCTTGTAGCATTTTCCCCTTTACATATATATCCAACTACATTATAATTTTATATTGAAACAAGTACATCAATACAAATCTATAGCATATTTTTTTGAGATTTTTATGACATACTTCTTTAGTTTTCTTAGTGTCTCAAATATAGGTCATTATTTTTAGAATGTGCATATTTTGATTATAAAATTAAAATATTAATATTTAAATAAAATATAAGAAAAATGATTTTTTCAAATAGATAATAATTAACGATGTTATCTATAAAAAATCGTTTTTATGCATTACTTTATTGACCCTTGAAAATGTGTTTTCAAGTGACAAATTTCAGCCTATAAAATTGGTGCATGTGGCTTGGAGGGAAAAGGGTAACACATAAAATGATTAAGGGGCATACATATACATATCACCAATTTTATTTATGATGAAGGGTGATCCCACAATAGTGGTTTACAATTTTTGGCCAAACTGGAAACTGCAATTATTATTTTTAACTAAATCTTCATATTCGGGAACCTATAGCAGCTAAACAGTGAGGAATTTGAAGATGATGCAAACTACAGTCTCATCACATTTTGTCTGTAGATTCTAAAAATATTTTTTTCAAATTTTTTGGAATCAAATTGCACTTTTTTTTCCATCTCCCACGAAAACTTGTTTTTTTTTCAAAAAACAACATTTTTAAAAAGTGACGCTCACTGTATACAACATAAATTTTTTTGTATGAAGGATAAAATTCTAATTTTTTCGAATTTAGATTTGTAAGTACAATATATAGCACTTTAATTTGGTCTCATAGTTTTTTATTGAATATTTTTTCCTTAATCAAGTTTCAAAGTCAAACCAATTGCAACTCAGACATAGGCGGATTGTATACAACATAACTTTTTTTGTATGAACCAAAATTCAATTTATTTTTTTTAATGGATCAAGGAAATCAATACCCAGCCTTAATGTATTTTTTTTATTTTTATTTTGATAATTTGCTATTTTTCCACATGTGCAAAACAAAGAGCTTGATTTTTGGTGAAAAACCTATGTTTAATAAAACTAAAACAACACATACATAATAAAACGAAAACATATTAAAATTTAATTTGTTGGATAGCTCGTTCTGAGGACTACCATCTTGCAGTTGGGTTTGTGAAGTCTCCTCCATTTTCATCCTCAACCCGAGCTTCGAAGGGTAGAAATCTGCTAAAATTTGGTGGAAGAGGGGGAGAAGGGCAAAAAAGGGGGGTTCGAGCGAACCCCCTCTTTTTTTGAATTTCCCATTAATTTTTATGAAGAAACGTGACATCATAGGGTTTGAGAAAACCCACCATGCAAAAGGGGGTTCGCTCGAACTAGGGGTTCGACCGAACCCCTCTTTTGGGTTCGTGCGAACCCCTAGTTCGAACGAAACCTTAAAAACATGAAAATTTGAATGTGTGAGAATTTTTACAAATTTCCTTCCTCATCAAAATTGTATGGGTTTACCCTGAACTCTTAATATTTTCTTACTTGTGTCCCACGATGAAGATTATTTTACATAAAATGGTCAATCAACATATTACCCACTAGCGGGACACACTATTGTGCTTCAAACCACACACAAAATTTAAACATGCAACATCGCTCAAGCAATATACTCTGACGATTCTTTCTCTAGTTTGTATTCTAGTTTATCTCTTTTAGCTCCAATCTCCCACTTCTCCCTTTTGATATCTCAATAATTAACTTAGAATGACCATAGAAACTAAAATTTTAGTAACCTTCTCCCATAAACTTTTCTAATATTTATGCTAATACACCTTACCTTCCTTTCTAGAATTTTACTTTTTAATAAGAAAGGCACATTAATTCCCAAAATACATATCTAAGGATTTACCTCACTATACAATACAATACATTCCTTTAATTCTTCATTCTATCAATAATTAAGTCCCTCTAATTAGCTTTCCTTCTTGTGAGTGATCTAAGTTAGCATACCCACCTTTTCTCAAATATTTAATATTTTTCACCTCTAATTTTCCTTTCCTAAGCCATATATTATTTATCTTCTTTTTGCTTACTATTATCCTCTTAGTCTTCCTCTTTTTTATATAATTATCTAACAATCCCATCTTATTAACTCTAGACTCATTCTCCTTGGTTTTCTAACTACACTAAATATACTAACTAATCCATTGATCCCCATTTTATATGTATTGTCTTGTTACCCTCTACTAACATTTTAGGTTAGTGTTATCACCAAAAACAAGTAGTTTATCTTATGGAACAAAAAATCCCACTTCGACTTTGTTTAGTTTCATCCTAATTTATAACGTCTTATATACATTCAACGATTCATCAAGATATCAATTTTAACAAGATAATACAAATAAACATTAATTTAAAGGTTAAATATGCTAATCATATTAATATACTCAAATCATCTTAAAGAAAAAAATATTAAATTAAAATAAGGATGCATATTTAAATAAAATTATCATATAAATGATCAAATCATCACAATTAATATCCATGATGATCCTTAAACCTTATAAAATATTTTGACCAATTATCTTAATGTCGTGTTAATATTATCAAAATGTGAAAATATAAAAGAAAAAAATATAGTTAAAATTTTCTATAAAGCTCATAACTCCATATAATAATTTTTATATTCATTTTTTTTATATAAATAAATTTGAACAAGTAGCAAGAATATTTTTATATTTCACGTGTCTAATGAAAAAACATTGTTATTTTTATTTATTTCTTGATGCATCCATTTAAGAAAATACCAAAGCTCTATGAGCTTTATAATTTGTCTTATAGATCACGTAGGAGATGAAGATGAAAGTGTGGTTCATTTAATAGTTATATTGATAAGTTGACCCACATTCATAGGATGGATATCTGAAGTCGGCCCATAGAAAATTCGTTTTGCAAGTAACTTGCTAGTGAGTTCGGTAAGATGGTAAGCATCCCAGAACACATATTTTTCTCTATTTTCACAATAAGATGACAATTGAACACATGTTAGAAACCCTTTATATTGTCCTTGTCCACAACATCCTTGATTCACCACTTCAAAACCTGTATATAAAAGACAAAAATAGAGTCCTTTAAAAATATAAAATATTTATAGAACTTCAATCATAAAGATATGAAATCTTCTATATCATTTAGTAATAAAAATCCATTCTTCTAAAAATTAAAATTTATTTTATTAACATTTTCATCTTTTATATACTAATAATTTATTGCAACAACTCCAATAACTTAAATTCAGTCATCTCCATCCTTAAATTTGATTTAATTTTCCCCGTTATTTGCAAATTCCCACTAATATATTATAACTAACTGAAATACACACATAATTTGAACTCTTCTTCAATAATTTGAAGAAATATATTGTATGCAAATGACCTAGGTTTAAACTTGGACTGGCTTAGAGCCCTATGTGCATGTGCCTGCTTTAAAAAAATAGGGGATGTAAACTAGATGATCGTTTTTTTGGTTAATTCAAATGACATGGTCATGTAAGAAAGAAATGGAGTTCATAGTTAAAGGATGCATACCATAAGCTTTGGGGTTCCTGATGTAATCCATGAGCATACCAAACCCATTGGAGTAGACAAATATAGATCCAGGGAGCTGCTGAGTAAGTTGATTCACCATGATTTTGAGAGCCCCATTGAAAGTCATTGCATATTGTTGAAGATTACCCACACACTGTCCTGCAGGAGAGCTAAACCTGTTCAACATTGAAGGAGCACATCCAATCGGTCCTAGGCTGCTTACAACAATCTTGCGAGCTCCTAGTGTGTATAGATTCTGTATCAAAGACAAAGACAAACCCATCGATCAGTATAATTTTTTTAAAAATTTTTTAAAGTGTTTAGCAAATTTTTTCCACGTGATTTATGGTGTTGACATAACACATCCTCTAAATCTATTCTTGTTATTAACCCTTCTGTATATAAACTATAATCAAAATACAATAGTAACATAGGTAATGGTACCAAAGCTTCCCTTCAATTATTTGAGAATTCTTCAATAGTAGAAATAAACAAACATTTTTTTAAGAGTATATGATTTAAGGGGAAAAGCTTTTTTTTAAAAGTTTGTAGGAAGAAAGATTTTCAAATATAAAAAGACTTTAAAATCAACCATACATATCTAAATATGTTCTATTGTAAATATTTAAAAAAAAAAAAATTCATATACAAAGAAGAAACAATAAAACAAAATCTTTTAGGAACTGGTACCTTCAAATGTTCTCTATAAGTAGAAATGAGGATCTGGATGTACTGAGAGGGTGTGTATCCCTTCCACTGATTTGAAGTAGGGAGAAGGTAATTATTAACCCAATCGTTACCCCCAACATTGACGTTATATATTGCATTTCTGATCAGTTCTGCTGTTGCAGGCCCTCCTATCAATACTCTCAAAGAGTTCTGATATTGAGAGAACATTTGCAGCTGTCTTAGAATCGTCAGTCTACTTAGCTGCACAATAATGACCATTAAAAATTACACACAGGGATTCCACAAAATCTAATATTGATTTCAGTCTGAAACAACATGATGGAATGGTAACAAAAAAAAGTTGAGTGGGCATACAAAAAGAGATCCAGTGTCATCTAGAATGCCACACCCAGCTGATCCAAAATTTACTCCTCTTAGAAGATTATGTCCTTTCATTTGGGGGCTTAGCCATGCCTCGATTGGCTCTGTGCCCATCATCTCACCTTAAGACCAGAAGATTAATAGGATATTTTGTTACATTAATACATATTGGTCACTATCATCATGAACTTAACATATAAGGTGGTGATCATCATGCATTAAATACAATAGGGCGCCGATCATGTAAGACTAACATACCCAGGATAGTATCCATATTAGTACAGATTTTAGAAGATTGCACAGTTAAGATGCAGCATATAACTTTAGAAAAACAGCTACTAAACCCAAACATGTCCAAATATCATTGACAGAAAATACATAATATAAAGTCAGGATGAGTAACTCTTGTTGAGTAAATAATACATAATATAAAGTCGGGATGAGTAACTCTTGTTGAGTAAACTATCTTCTAGTGGTAAAGGTAAGAAATCATCGACAATAATCCAAAGTTAAAGTAGAGCAGTTGGCATGATGCTGATGATGACCAACCTCTCATGTTAAGTGGGCTAAACCTCAACTTATAACTTTAGCAATGCTTTCATGTTAAGTAGGTGTTAAGTAGGTGTTATTTAAGGGGATTCAAATTCACAATTCTATTTTGCTACTACTTGTTGGGAGTTGAGCTGATCGTTTTTCCAAAAGATACATCTATTCAAAAAATTAGCATGCTTTCATATTAAGTGGGTGTTATCCGAGGGGATTCAAATTCACAATTCCATTTTGCTACTAGTTGTTGGAAGTTGAGCTGATTGTTTTTTTCTAAAAGATGGACCTATTCAAAAAATTGCTACCATCTCAAATAAGAATCAACAAAAAACTGTTAAACCATGTCACGATTTCCGAAAAGAGATGCTGGACATGTTCCAAATAGTAAGTGGCTAAACCTGAATCTATAACTCTGGCAAAAAAACTTCAAAGTTTCTGCTAAACTTAAGGATGTTTGCCTCTAAAACACCCTTACACTCAATATCTTTTCAAATTAAAGTGGTACATAGATGAATTTATGGAGAAACTTACTGATAAAGTCTGAGATAAGTCGACCATTGGAAAATCTTCCAGTGGCACCCTGTGGAAAATCAACTCCATAAGGTTTGTAATCACACCTGGCAATGGTCGGGAGATAGTTATTATTTCCTTGGTCTACCAGAGAATCTCCAAATACAATCATAGCAGGAGCAGCAGCTTTCACAATTTTTATCCCCCACAGAGCTACCAGGATCATCGCCAAAGTCTTCTCCATCTTTATGTGCTGGGTGATTAGCCTGCCATGTAATAGTTTTGTGAAGAATTAAAAAAAAAAAAATCCCACTAAATTATGACAGCTACAGATCGATAGAACTATAAAATTAGATCTCAGCTACTTTAGGATAGAATATCTGACCTCTCTATCTATCTTCGAAGAGATGAAAAATAAATAGGAAAAGCCTTTACCACAACATGAAAAATCTGAGTACAACCCACTTCTGATAATTTGATGATAGTATATGAAAATTGTCAAGATAAGACTTAATGTTTGCTTCTCCAATAAGCTATGGCAGATTTTTTCTTCAAAAAAAGACAACTACTTAGAATAGATAAGAAACAGAGAAGTTAGAAGCTTTCAAGAGAAGAATCCCGAGGCCTCAACATAGAAGCATCTTTCTATTTCTCTTAACACAAAATATCATATATATAGAATCAAAACATTACAGAGAGATTTCAACTGTAAATTTTGTCAAGACAGGATTGATAACATACCTGAACAGGAACTAATTTTGCCTGTGAAAGTTGCCTCTTGTGGACAGTAACAGGCCCATTTGATTTGTGGGTTGTTAATATAAGCTGACCTAGTAATATCTAAGCTCAGATCAACTGGTAAAGACAAAGGCTTACGTTGATGCTGCCACAGAAACCCATATAATCAGTAGCTCAAAACAGGCATGCATTAATAGCAATCAATAAAACCTGAACATTTTCGAATCAAATAATGACTTCTAGTTTACTAAATTTTGAATGCTACAAAAGAAGATGCATTTAAGTCTTACTGGTTTTGTGGCAACCTATTAAATTAAAATTGGTGGTAGGTTTATATGTAGCAATGCCATTACTCTTTCCCACTGTAGGGGAATCTATTCTCTTCTATGTTTTATTACAAAAGAAAGACTTGTGTCCCAAGAATACTGAACATGGATTAGTTTTCAAGGTTGGAGCCTTGAAACTAGGTTAGAAATGTGTACAAATATTTTACTATCGTGGCAGTTGAATGCAACGTTTCAGATTTCTTAAGCTCGAAGCTCGGCTGCTTTCTCTGTAATAAATGCTTTCGCAAAGAACCTCTCCTTTTTTTCCGCTCATAAATTTTTTATTAATTGAAGGTTTCAAATAATTTTGAATAATTTTTATATTTTATAAATAAATTTTTAATTGGGAATTAAAATTAAGGGGTATTAATTATGATCTCAATTTTATTTTTAATTTGTTGTGTTTAGGAAAATTTAAATCTTGATAAATGACGTAATAAAAGTGTATCATTACTCCCATATAAAATCAAACACTTACCAAATTTGTCTTTGGAAAAAATATTAACTTTTATTGATAAAATTATTCATACTAATCAAGTTTCTCACTCTTAAAATGTTTATTTGTACTTTATTTATATTTAATATTATGCAACCCCATACAACATAGGAAAGGTTGTGATATGCATTAACCTTATAATTAGACTAGTCATAAAGCTAGTAAGCTTGAAGATATTTATTAGCAATATGTGACCCTACCATTTTCATAGACTTTTTTCATGTTTTTATTTATGTGTTTGTCTTTCAATTTATAAATTAGTAGAAATAATAAAGTTTATACGAAATTTGGTTATTGATTTCAAGATTTTTTTTTCTTAGGCTTTTTTTTATGATTTAGTGGAAGGGGGTTGTCAAAATGTTATTGGTATAATGTTGAAAAATATTCAAAGACTAAGGTGTATTAGAAAGATAGTACATTTAAACGAAATCAAATATGTTATAAATAGAAGTAAAAAAATGAACAACATACTAAAATTATGAAATATAAGTTCTTAGAAAAAAGAGAATATAAGAACAATAATATATCATTTTAAAATAACAATCTAAAAAATGTCTTTAATGATCTTAGAGATAGATTATACTCTACATAATTTTTATATACATATAATCATGTTCTCTTTGTGATTATTCTAATTATAAAAATGATGCATTAGTATAAAATATGGAAGACAAAGGGACACCAGGGAGTTTACAAAACTAATGCAACCATGCACCTTTTGACAATCCATTTTCTCAAAGAAATTATAATGTAGAGAATTTGTTGAGCAATGTGTAAGTACTAGGCACAACATGACTAACACTTTCAAATTTTTGTGAAATAAAGACAAATTTCAGTTAAGGCTTTGTCATATGACCATTTATGCTTCAAAAGGTTCTAAATCTTGTGATGAAGATTGTTAAGAAAAGGGTATTGTACACCTTGCACAAGAACAAATTATTTTACTTATGTAAAGTAAATATTTATTTGTGGTACATCTTAGGTGATGTTTTTAGCCATTAATTAAATATTTATTTTGATCCGCTTGTAAAGTTGTATGGAACATTGGCTATATATTTTATGTGTGAGTTGCTCATGAGAAAAATATTTAATATATATTAGGAAACTTAGTGCCAAAAAATCTAACTTTGGGATCAATGGTTTTGTGTATGCATGGTTTTGATGCAAATGGTTCTACCTTACAACTAGGTTATTTTTTGTGAGCTTGATTCTATACAATAAATCACATGTTTAGTAGTTGAGGTTGGTTGGTTGGCCAGTTGACTTGCTTGTCTTGATTATTATCAATGTATTGAAAACTCTTTTGAAGATTGCATATGTGAATCATGGAATTTGTGATATGTGATACATGTTTGGACACATGGAGAATGCATTGGGAAAGAGACTTGATGTTTTATAAGTATGGAGAATCTACAAGTGTATTGCAATATTTTTATTGTTGAATAATGCATTGAGTGTGGATACTTTTGGAGGCTCATTTTTTTTCCTTTTGAGTGTTTTCCCATGGTATATTTTATGTTATCTTATGGTATGTCTTTGATTTTTACATATGGCAGACTCTATAAACTTGTATGCATGATTTTCTCTCATGGGGTTATGTAGGAAATGGTTTGATTAACCTATATAATCTTCCTAATAAAGATGGCATGTGGAACTTGTAAAATTTTAGTGATGTACCACACTTTTATAAAAAAAATGGATAAAAATGGTCTTTTTTTAATTAAATAGTTCTAAAAAAATTGATACATAAATGTGTTCTTGGGGTCCACATTCTTTATATTAAACCAAAATTATAAAAAAAGTATTGTTAAGTGGTTTCTGCTTTAATGCTCTGGACTTGATATTTTTTCTCCCTTTGGTCTCATGGTGTAAAGGGTACTGCACCTTGTAAATGCAACTTAATATATCAAAAGCATAGTTTTGTCACCTTGTGATAAACAAAAACTAGAAAAAAATATACCTATTTAGATCAACAAGGGAATATAGAGGACTAAATAGAAAATTACATGAATGGAAACATAAACCATACAAAAATGAAACAAATACAAGAATTCCAATGCTAAACCTTCCAACCACTAACCTTTGAATCCATTAAATATAAAGCCAAAGAACCCTTATATGAACTTAGCTACCAACTTGGTAGTCCCAGGTAAATATTTTACTACTTGCTTCTATTGAGAATACGATAAACAAACACAATAAAATTATAAAGTATAAAAATTTAATAAAATAATTAGAATAAATTTTTATCAACCATCAAATCTAAAATATTTAACATGTAGAAATAATTATAGTACTACATAATGGGTATTCTCGATTAATTTTTATAATGATTATTGTAACTCTCATTGTTAACCTTTTTCTTAACCTCCTTTATTAAATATCATTACAATACTATCTCGAATATCCTGGAGAATTATAAAAATAAAATCTATCTCACAACTCCTCATAGGTGTCTATAAGTGCCCTAGTTTGAATGAGAAAACAATTATATGTTCAATTCAATGTCTTAGCAATCCAACACATGACCCTACATAGTATGAATAATAAAAATGCATTTCTCAAAATTGATTATGATGTAATGGAAGCATCTATTTTTCCTAAATAAAAGGAATCAAGAAAAGTGAAAATGCTTCTTAAACTAATCCTAAAGGAGACTATTGTACAAATTCTAGATCTTTATGATTACAAAAAAGATAAAAACATATAACATATAAGAAAAGCATACCTCAACATAGGTTTACATGGGGAAAACCATTTTATAATAAAACACCACACTCCAAGGTCCATAGTGAGAGTTAGCTCACAATATATGAAGCTCAATGCTTATAAATATTACAATATTTTTTAAGGCTCATTGCCTATGGACTTTCAGACCAAGTTGTACAACCTTAGGAAAAGATACAAGGACCCGATAAGACTCAGTATCTTAGAGTAGGATACATGAAAATTATAATGAGAAATATACATATGAATTGCTATAAAGAAGAATCCAACACATGTTGATGTTACAATCCACTTTTCAGACAAATAACCATTCACATTAACTTCACACACTTCATCTTCAACATATTGCTCAGTCGCGATTCTTTGTACATCATTACATTCACAAATGAATTATTCTTCTATAAATACCTTCCATAATAATATGAAAAGAAAAATAGTGGAGAATCAACATATGAAATAATAAGTACAAAATACATCTCAACACACCCTCCAAAGAAAACTTAATTAATTAGATCCAACTGTAGATGAAGGAACCAATCCTGTTGGCCCAAAATAGCATTAATACCACCAAAATATCAACTATTGAACTTTACACCACCAATGAGATACTAAAAACATCATGTAGACTAGGCTATGAAAAATGTAGAATATGCACAATATCTCTTCAACCATTTCTTGAAGTTTTTGATAATCATATAGTGGTGCGATTGAAGAAACCCATTAAGAATATCAGAACAAGGAATTTCAGATAATTTGTAGTAAAATGTTACTTGAAAGCTAATATTTTGGACCAACAAAATACCAAATATTATAAGGTAGTGTGCATTTAACACTACTAATCATGTCTACAAAATTGTAAGGACAACACTTCACTTTCAGAGGAATGTAGATCCTCCTAATGCACCTATATCAACACATTACACTGCTAGAGAATAGTCCAAAACATTATCACTTATAAATTTCACTATAAAACATGTGATGAATTTAATCCCTGGATATAAAAACTTCAAATCTTGACCATCTTATCTTCTAAACCACTAGATAAAATCTTAGACTACAAAGGGATGCAAACCAAAATATTATGAGTCTACCTCAGAGTACACACTATAAATGCCTTAGCAATTTTTTTTCAACTTATCTCAATGTGTGGAACACTAACATGAACGATATCATCATAGACATGTAGGGAAAATATTGGTGTACTAACTTCCACATCACACATAGACAACAAATTTGGATCACGATTCATACATCTAACTACATTGTACTAACTTCCACATCACATATAGACAACAAATTTGGATCACCATTCATACATCTAACTGCATTGTTGATTATATCTCTATACTTGCACTATCTTTGGAGTATATACAAACTTAAACACACATATTTGGCATCAATTGAAACACATATTGAGTTGACATAAATGAAAACACTTATTTCCAAAAATTTTAGATGACCTTTACTCTTTCTTATTGAAACATAGAAAAATAGGTTTATCAAAATGAAACAAATATGATGTACCTATTCTTCTATATTTCATTCAATAATGTGTGCTATGATGTATAAATGAGTTACAAAAATTAAACCTAACTAATATAGCAATCAAAAGGAATTTTAAGAGGGTCAAATGTTGTATACCTACTGCAAAAAGTGTTTTTTCAGGCCTCACTAAGGACTCATTCACTATAAATATAAACTTGATTTTAACTATGATTGACCTAGTGATGATTCATACAACTATTTAAAATTGAATTTATCTCAAGATTAACATGATAACTAATTTATTTTTTTATTTGATTAGAAATAATAATAGTAATTTAATGTGAATATATCTCAACAACCTATATAGCTCAAGCATGAACTTATAATCCCAATATGCATGATATGATACTCTATATGCTTGAAATTAATTATACATCACATAATGTATCTATGGACCAAGATGACCAAAATTAAATTTAGATGTTCAATTTAATAATATTTTATAATCATAAGGAAATATAAATAAGATCGAGTTCCAAAATTTTAGTTACTCTATAATTTACTTGAAGTTTTTGTTGATCCTTAAAGCTTATGCCTTGCGGGAATAGCCTTATGGGAAATTTAGTGAAAGGGGGATAAAATGCACTTCAATAAATAACCTCTAAGATTTTAGAGGCTAACTCTTCATTCTTGTTTTGGGGAGAAAAGGTGAAGAAAGAATAAATAAAATAAATCTATCTAAGGCGATGTATCAAAGATTTTACAACATTTCAAATCTTCTTATCGAAGTTTCAACTCTTAAATAATGAACATAGAGTGTTGTAGACACTTCATTGTTGAAAATATAATGAACTAAATAAGGCTTATATAAGCTCAAAACAAACAATTAGATGGGTATGTCCAAGATCATCATGGGAAAAATAGGCCCTTAAGTGGCAATAAAATTCAAAAAAATTAGAGTTAGGCAACTTGACGTAAAAATTTGAATAAGTTATCTATATTATTTCAAAAATATGTAAGAATAGAATCTATAGAAAATTGAATTTAGTTTCTACACTACTCTAGTTAATTTAAAAAATAAAAAAATCTATTTGGTGAAAATTTGAAATTTCAATGCAGCAGTACTTAAATTTCAAGGAAAAAATAAGAAGTAGGTGTCTATCTAACCACCCTAACCACAATAAAATGATAATATTTTTTTATAATATTTTAGATATAAGTAGAGGACTCATGTCCTGATGTGATGCATATTTTTTTGTAATTTTTTTCCAAGTAAATAATTAATTATAAATTTTTTATTACAAATTTTAAAAAATATAAAAACTCATATGTCTGACCACCTTAACTTGGTAAAAAAATCATGAAATTCATTTTTTTTTAATCCTATAGTATGCGAAGCATAGAATGTGACACATGTTTCAGATTCAAAAAAATGTGATACTGTTTGAAAGCTATAGATGTTTTTCAATCAGCCTATCAATTAGGACTTTAGTCATAATTCAAATAGAAAATGAATAATAATTATTTATTAAATTCAAAGTAAACAATAATTTATATTGGTGGAAAGCTGAGAATCTCCTTTAAAAACCCTTTTCATTTCATCAATTTTGGGTAAAAAAAAGTTTTCAGCCACATGGGCCATCATATCACTTAGATATCACCACTTTTTGGCCCATCAAGATCCTACACATATCCAGATATTCTTGTTTATCCCTTTCCTAATTCACCTACCATCTTAGAAGATCTATTTGAACAAAAACCTCCAATTATTAGTAAGCATAAAACTTATATTTGTTCTTCTCTTTAGGCCTCCTCTATTTGTGATGAAGCTACTTTAAAAAATCTAACCATGGAATGTGATGGACATCTTAAAAGCTCCCCTACTAGGGTAGATATTATGGAACAATATATAATGAGACCTTAGAGAGAAAGGATGAAATCATGGAAAATCTTAATATTCAAATTTGGCCTTTTCCTAATATCTCTCCTATTTATGATGAAGACACTTTTGTGTTAGAAGATCTAATTGATGAGAGTTGTGAGAGTCGTATTTTCCTCTCTTCCCCTAAGAAAAACATTATTGAACGAGAGAATTCCATCATTGATAAGCAAGAAAATCCAACCATAGATGACTCCCTTGCTTGTAATGAAGTTATTTTAGAAGAACCCACCTTTGAATGTCATGAACATCTAGTTTGTTGCTCTCTTAAAAAATCTCCTACTAGGGCAGATGTCATGGTGCAAGAAAATGAGAACATTGACACATGTATTTCAAACAATAGTGATGTGACTTTCTTTGATGAATATGATGAAGTGACAATAGAATCCTCTTCACTATCATGAAAATAAGGACAAGTGTGTTGAGGTTATGAACATTAGAACTCATTTGAGTCCCCTAATTATTGAACCAAATAAGCCTCTCAACTTATCATTCATCCACCCTCACAACAACCACAAGCTCAAAAGAAACTTTTGCTCATCTTAGAACCACCTAAAAGGAAACTTGATGATGATAATGTTTTGCAAAAACCAAGTTACAATACCATTGCTCACATATATAATAAGGTGTGTATAATCAAGGTTGTCCCTGAACTTGAAGGTTGTTTTATTGTCAAGAAAGAAAAATAAAAGCATATTGAAGAAGTCACAAAACTATTGGAAGATGCTTCGAGTTCCTTTGATTTTGATACCTACATTCATGGGTGAATACAAGATCATAACAAAAGAGTCTAAAAAGGGAAATGAAAAAGTGTTAATTTCAACATAAAATTCAAATGCATCCACCTCAACCACTTTAGAAGATAAGACAACATACACTACAAAATTTGATGAAGGTAATTATGAACAACCACCAAATCCGAAAGAAATGCAAAAAAGTTATGGAAAAGGTTACAAAATTATTAAACAACTTGGGTATAGTGGAAAAGGATATGGTGCTAGAGAACAAGGTATCCATGTCCCTATAAAACCTAACATGCAAGAAAAAACTCGTGGTATTGGTTATAAAAAAAGAATTCACTTAATATTGAAACTCTTACAAAAGATTCTTCTAAACCGACTTTAACTTTGGTGCATCCTAAACAAATAGATACTACATGTTGGAATATCTCATTAGATAGGAATCAAGTTGATAATTTTTCCACTCATTATAATTAATAACAATATTTTTTGCTCCTTTCCATGTAATAGTTGTAGAATCATATCATACTCACTATTGCATGTTTTACAAATTAATTGAATATTTTTTCCTTTTCACAAGGAACAACATATCATCAATCATCTTGGCTCATCCTTGTCCTGCACTCAATGGGGGCAAGGAGTTAGGTATCTTTTTCCTTGTATGTCACTTGTCATTGTCTCTTTTGGTTAGTTGGTCCCACCTTCCACGTATACATGTAAGAGAAAGCTTGGGATGTGGAAGACATGCCTTAAGTTGGCTCGTATGTGACATAATTTTCCTTCTAGGTTTAGCATTGTGTTTTGGGGGAAACCCTTTCCTTCCTATTTCATGATGTAGCTTTATTTTGAAAACATATGAATTGATATAGAGTTTTCAGAGGAAAGCTCTCATGTCTTAGGACAAAACATTGGCTACTTTAAAGCAATTTCTCATAGTAATAGTGTTGGCAACTGCTTTAAAGTGGGGGCATACATCGATGATGTCTTTTGGCATATTTCATGGCATAATTTTCTTTTTTCTTGTGACATGTCCTTTTATTGGTGGTGTCATTGGGTTTGATGTCCTCCAAGAGTATGATATTTCTAAGCACACGATCTCCCTTAGTGGTATGACATGCCATCCCATAAGTGGTGATTTGATACTCTTTGACTTGTTCTCTCTTGGAGACATTAGGCACAATGTTCCCTAAGAAGGAGACCTTACACGAACAAATAAAATTACCCTTTAACAAAAAATTACAAATATAACATTCAAAAGAATTCAAAAGCATTGCAATGTGGTGCCTTATCGAAGTCAAGTCTGGAGGATAATTCTGGTATGGTATGGGAGGCTAATATGATCCTCTCATTTGACACCTCATTGGGATAACTCACTTAGTGGATGGACTGAGGTTTCACTACCCTAGAGTGAAAACACATGGTTAAGATAACTCACCTAGTGGTCGGACTGAGGTTCCACTACCCCAGAGTGAGCATGCATAATTACAGACAAATATCCCCGTTGGAACTGTTGTGATTGATCCTTTATTTTTATTTGTTTGCTTGGCCTTTGATAGGGTATGACTATGTATCTTTATTATTTATGCATACCCAAGTGTCTTGAATGTCTACTTTAGTGTGAGTATTTCATGGGGGAAAACTCTCAATAAAGTGGGGGAAAAATGTATTACTGAAAAAAGTATCTCATTTTCCTGTATTTGGAAATAATTAACAATAAATTAACCTAATAATGCCTTGATTTAGTGTTGTAATTTATTTTACACATTCACATTGAATCTAGGGCCCTTTTTAATAAAATGTACTTAAATTGTGCCTTATTTAGGGTGTTGTAAAGTGTTCTCTTACACTTTCACACTAATCTAAGCCCTTTAATTCAAATCTAATCCTTATTAATTACATTTTCAAGGATCTATCCTGACACCCATTGATAATATTGCATGACATTTAACTTGGAAAAATTGGTGTCCTAGAAATTTGTGTTAGGAACATAGGACACCCCTTTCTTGGCATATTTGACATGGGTTTTTGATGTTATTTCATCCCTCGAAGCATGCTCCTAGGAAATTGTGCTAAGACCCATTTGTCCAAGGTGGTGAATGGGTACTTCTTGCCTAGGACACCCATTTTTGAATTTATTTGTGGTGGGATTTTAATGATTTTCAATCTTAGATCCGAGGTCAGCTTGGATTATTTGAATTTTGAAGTTAATCCTTAGATTTAGTATAAATATAAGGCTAATTCACATAGTTTCACCTAGAATTTTTATGTGACTTCATGAGATCAAGAGCAAGAGCAGTATAGAATATTTTAAGGACATTCAAGGGTAGATTATCAAATTTTTATTGCAGAAATCAAGTTATCTATCATCATGTCAAAGTATTACATGTTGGTGAGCTAGTGTGTTGATGTAGCATTGGTGATCCATTATCAAAGTTGCATATTCAAGCTTATGATCAAGATCTACATTCACAAGGACACTTCATGCTAATATTCAAATTTGTATTCCAAGGTTTCAATTAAGGATTGGTGAGTTGTTACATTACATTTTTCATTCATCATTGCTTCATGCATTTTCATTATTTCATCTCAAGATTTAATTATCAAAACGGGGTTTGACCAAGGAAAATCCCTATCCCCTAACAAACAAACATTTTTTTCCTCTTGAATGTGTGATTGCAGGTTTTAGGTTGAAGAGCGAGATTTGGAGAAAAGTTATCAAAGTTGACAAGTTGCAAAAGTTGTCATCTAAATTAAAAGATCACAAAAATTATTCTATAGGATTTGTTTCAAAATTTCGAGAGCCGAAAACCTAGGATTTGGGAGTGTAGACATTAAGGAATAGAACCCAGAGATTGATTTTCCAAAACCCTAATTGGGACCCATTCACCACTAAAGGCGAATGAGTCCTTAGTAGGCCCCAAAACAACAATTTCCCAAAAATTTACACATCATTTAAACCTTTGAAAACCTCCCTTTTTGTTATTATAATAGTTAGTTTTAATTTATGCACCTTAGTAGCATCATAGTGCAAACATAATTGAATGAAACACACACCTAGTGAAAATTAGGTTCATCATTGATACCCTATTGATGGTGAACCTCTTTTCCTATGTTTCAATTCCAAACAAGGCATATATATTAGACAATATTTCTCATAATCCTCAAATCTCATAATCTCTATTAGACAAATAACAAGAATTTACCCAAAATCTCTATTAGACTAGATTTCTCATAATCCTCAAGCTTGAATTTGAATACTTTTGGTAATTCAATGCCCCAGATAAGTGAAATTAGGGCAAGGGCATTCATGTTAGGAAGGGACATGTATGATCTGTCAACCCTAAGCACCTTGACCATGGGGTTGAGGATTTGTAGGATAAAAGAAATGTCTTGTAGAATATTCTTTAAGAGAATCCCCCCAGGGCATGAAAGTGCCATTATCTCTTTAGTTTTGGCTTTGTGAGACCAGGCCAATGTCCTAAAGATTCTTTTTCCCATGCTTCAATAAGGCCTATCTAGGAATTTTTCTTGCATCACACGGTCTCTTAGGAAAATTAAAAAGAATCCCCTCTAAATCATTCAACAAAATGAGATCAAGATCACTAATTTATTTTCTAGACCTTCAAGAACCAACTATCCATAAATTTCCCAGTGGATAGATTCTTTGAATCCATAGCTTCTGTGAAAATGGTGGCATTCGTTAACCTATTTATTTTAAATTTATTAGCATTTTTTATTTTATCATTAGGAACGATCATCTTTTCAAAGGGTAGTGGGAGGAGAAATTGGCTAGTTGCACTCCATCTTCTCCATTTCCTTCACTATCAACATCAACTAGAGAAACAACAATAGGTTATCATCTGTAACAAAATATTGAAAGGATTTGAGACCATTATCTAGATTATTTAGGGAATTTTTTGTACACATAGCGGGTTAGGGGGTATACCCCCCTCCATTAAAATTCACATGAATTCAAATAAAACCACATAGAGCCAAGTATAAAATAAATAAAATTGAAAATAAACAGTCCTTGCACTTGCAAAGAGAAAACTTCTCAGTAGATATGGAAGACAACAAACAAAAGAATAAATTACAATATATAAAGGACCAAACCTTAGTTAGGGAGGCCTGTCCTCCCCCACGAACACTTGCTAATGAGCCCCCAACCTTGGAAACCATGTTCACATTGCCTTGCAGAGCCATTCCTATTTTTTAATTCCTTTAACCTTTATATTTTATCTTCAGTTGGACACACATGATTATATTTGTAATTGAATCTCCCTCCCTCTCCATCCTTTTCTCTTTCTTTCATCTTGGGTTTTTAGGAGTAATTTAGATTTAGGATAGTGTTAGTTTGAGCTTCATTGCAAGTTCTTTATATGGAATGACTAAGAATTATTGTTTAAATTAAGCCATTTATCTTTATAAATTGAGTCAAAATTTCATCACTTTTTATGATAGTGCTTCATATGACTCACTAATTAGAGATATTTATATATGCAAAAAATCTATCATGAATACCCATAGGGTCCACATGAGGTGTAGTGAAATAATCTTTATGAAACATATTATCATTTATAAAAGAAGATAACATATCAAATGAGCATGGTTCTATGGACATAAGGTCGTCATAACATATGGAAGGATGATAATTAATAGGTGTGTCAATGTCATGTGTACATGAAGATTGTATACCCAAATAACATAACTTATCATTCATAGAATTAGAAGATAAACACGTGTAATAAAAATGATGCTTGATGCTTGAATAATTCTCTAAAATTCTTGATAATCTGCCCTTAAATGCTCTTGAATGCTCTTGTGAACTCAAACTTTCTATAAGGATGAATAATTGAATTCTTGGGGTGAAAATGAGTGAAAGAACCTTGTATTTATACTCATTTATGCAAGAATGATTGAAATTACAACACTACAAGTTGGCATCAAATCTAGGAGGATAAAATCCCACCAAAAAATTGAATTAATTATTATTTTGGGCCACACAGGACTCATTCGCCTAATGTGGTGAATGAGCCATTAGGTATAATTTATGGGACAATTTTTATAAATTCTTAGAAAGGTGTGAAACCAGGCTCTGGACCCAAAAACCTAGGTTGGACTCATTCGCCCAGGGTGGAAAATGAGTTCTAGATCACTAAATATGGTCCACACAACTTGAGAACATCTGAATTATGATTGGATGTTGATTTGTGTCAAGATTATCCTTGAAAAGATGCATTAAATGAGGCTTGTGAATGTAAAATAAGGCTAATTAAAGCATAAAGAAGCCTAATTATTTATTACAACCCTATAAAAATTTGATTGTGTGTTACAAAAATTTAAATAAGGCATGATTAAGGTTAAAAAGAGATTTATTAGGTTTGGTTAATTAATAAAACTTCATAAAAGTGTGAAAGTGTGTTACAAAACTTTAACAAGGTACCATTTATGTTCATTAGTTCACAAGGGCCCAAGACCTAATGTGAATGTGTCAAACACATTACAACACTAAATCAAGGCACCATTAAGCATAGTTTACATGGAGGGCCCAAATAAAAAGAAAAAGGGATACTTTTTTTGTTTCCACACAAACATTTAGATTTTTTTCTCTATTTGGAATGCACAAAGCCAAATAAGCGTTAGTGCCTCAGGGGTTGCTAATGCCCCATTGCTTGAGATCACATTCTGAGATGATGTTCTTAACCTCAAAAGATTTCTTACTTAGATCCTTGTTATTTCTTATGAAATAAATGACTTCTTCTAGCTCCTTATTCACATCATTATTATTTTTGTCTTGTTTAGCCATTTTGATATTATTTCTAATATTATCCATCACAACTTGTTGGGATTTTTTATTTATATCCAATATAGACACAATATTTTCATTATTAATAGGTTGAATAGTTCTATTTTATTTAGCCTCACTGAGGGTTTCATTATTATTATTACTAGTGTAAATACCATATAATTCCATCTCCTCTAATAGAGGATCAATGGAGTTAGAGATTAAGAAATAATTATGGGTTTCAAACTCAGATAATTCTCCATCTTCAGAGTTTGGGAAGGTAACTCTTGAGGTACCAATAGTTTTGGTCAGGGAGGAGATGATCCTTCCCTCCTCATCACAGTATAATTCCTTGTTTGATTGGGTAGGTTTCACCTTATCCCTAGTGTTAGGAGGAGACAAGGGATTCAAATTTATTTCACTGGTTCCAACAAATGAAACCTTATTTTACCATATTGGGAATTTCTAGGGTTTGAGGATTCAGATTTTTCATTCTGAGAAACAACCTCAAGATATGTGCAGGATCATGATGGACCAAAAAGTGGTGATATGTAAGTGATATGATGACCCATGTGGCTGACGACTTTTTTTTTACCCAAAATTGATGAAACAAAAAGGGTTTTTAAAGGATATTCTCAACTTTCCACCAATATAAATTATGCCTTACTTTGAATTTAATAAATAATTATTATTCATTTTCTATTTGTATTATGACTAAAGTCCTGATTGAAAAACATCTATAGATTTCAAACAGTATCACATTTTTCGAATCCGAAACATGTGTCACAATTCTATGCTTCACATGCTATAGGATTAAAAATAATAATTTGAATTTCATGAAGTTTTGACCAAGTTAAGGTGGTCAAACATACGAGTTTTTATATTTTTGAAAAGGTAATAAAAAATTCATAATTAATTATTTACTTGGAAAAAAATTACAAAAAAATATACATCATGCATTAGGACACGAGTCCTCTACTTATATCTAAAATATTATAAAAAAATATTATCATTTTATTGTGGTTAGGGTGGTCAGAAAAACACCTACTTCTTATTTTTTCCCTAAAATTTAAGTACTACTGCATTGAAATTTAAATTTTTCAACAAATAGATTTAAAAAAAAAAAAAACCTAGTAGTTTAGAAACTACATTAAATTTTATACAGATTCTATGCTTACATATTTTTGAAATAATACAGGTAACTTATTCAAATTTTTACGTCAAGTTGCCTAACTCTGATTTTCTAAATTTTCATTGCCACTTAAGGGCCTATTTTTTCCATGAAGATCCTGAACATACCCCTCATTATCTGCACTAACCTTAGCAACAATATTTCTAGGGTTTTGTTAGATGATAGGGAAATTATTTCGAATGTGCCCTTCCTTCCAACGAAAATAACAAGTGTTTAGGCTAGCCAAAATATCTATTGGGAAAGATTGCTCATAATCCTCAAGCTTGACTTTGAATGCTTTTGGTAATTCAATGCCCGAGGTAAGTGAAATTAGGGCACATGCATTCATGTTGGGAAGGGATCCACGTGTGACTTGTCAACCCTAAGCACCTTGCCCATGGGGATGAGGATTTGAAGGATAAAAGACATGTCTTACAGTAGAATATTCTTTAAGAGAATCCACCTAGGGCATGAAAGTGCCATGATCTCTTCAACATTAGCTTCACGAGACCAGACCAATGTCCTAAAGACACTTTTTCCCATGCTCCAATAAGGAATATTTAGGGATTTTTCTTACATCACATAGTATTTTAAGAAAATAAAAAATAATCCCCTCTAAATCATTTGATAGAATGAGATCGAGATCAAATATCGATAAAATTCTTGGCGGGTAGATTCTTTGAAACCGCAGCTTCCATGCAAATGGTGATAGTATTTAACCTAGTTTTTTTAAATTTAATAACATTTTTTATTTAATCATTAGGAACGATCATCATTTCCAAAGGGTAGTGGGAGGAGTACTTACCTATTTGCACTCCATCATCTCCATTTCCTTTGCCAACAACACTGACTAGAGAAACAAACTTTACACCAACAACGACGATAGGGTTATCATCTTCAACAATACCTTGAAAGAATTTGAGGCCATTATCTGGCTTATTTAAGGAATCAGTTGTACACGTAGGGGGGTCAAGGGGTGCACCCCCCTCCATTAAAATTTTCTTAAATTCAAATAACACCACACAGAGCCAAGTATAAAATGAATAAAATTGAAAATAAACACTTGTTCTCGATAGATATCAAAGGAAACAAATGAAAGAGTAAACTATCAGTTGCGTGTAGTGACATACAACGATGAGATGATAGGAAGATAAAAGCCATCTGCCACCTTTTTCATGGCCGTTGGAAGGCTCAAAAATTGGGGAGGCTGACGAAAATTCCGACTGCCGTTCAAACACGTTCACCACCAATACAACCTTTTGCGAACAACTTGTTCAATGTTGAAAAAATGTAGGCTTGTCAACATGTTGTTGATGAAACAATGCACCCTAAATTACAATGCAACAATCAAGAATGGTTTACGTAAATCACCATAAATTGTATAGTGTTCATAATTTTACTACGTTTCAACCATAGCAACATAATGGAAGCCATAGATCATACATTCTTTACCCCATAAGAACCTTATTGATAATGTGACAACATACCCAGGTCTAGAGAACCATGAACAAAAATGGCTTGTTGAAAACAAGAAAAAAGTGTATAAGATTAACTACTCTATCATGTGGCGGCCATGCCTGCAAAACAACAGATACATACATATCTGCATGTAGGGAATAATAGACTATATTTTAAATGTTATATGGAAGAGTGATGCCACAATTGATCACGGTGATGGACTGTGCTTTGTTTTGTTTTACTTTATTTATCCTATTTACAGATACACTTGTGTACCATAGTAGATGCAAATAATATTGATATATATAGAGGCACCGTTGGAATGATAATCTGTATTTTAACTATTCTTTGAAACATTGATTCACGTAGTGAGTGCAGTGGTTGAAAAAATGTTTCTCCTATGTGGAGATATACTTAATATATAGACTATGAAACATAGAAATCTTCTGTGAATATTATGTGAGAAACATTATGCAAAATGATAGGCACAAAAAATGAATGATAAAAAAAATAATACTACTTTTAACAAACAATATACTCTTTTCTCAATAGCGCTTTATCCAGAATTGAAACAATATTGCCTAAGCCAGAGAATAATAATGGAGAATGCCCAATGGGACAAAAGATAAACTATATAGGATAAACTTATTATTCCATTGCAACCATAACCATAGAACAAAAGCCATAGACAAAAAACCCACAAACAGTTAACAATAAATAAAATATAGAACACAACAAAATGAACCTTTCTCTCCACCCTACCATATTAGGTCATGGAGCCTCATGGGCTCTCACCAAACCCCTAGCAAGAACATACATCATACACCACCCTGGTCAATGGTGAAATCAATGTTGCTTATCACAATTAATATAGAGTTTATAAGGATGTAGTTGTTTCTTTGACCACTGTAACTGATCTTGTAGTCAATATGATAATTGTGAGAGGTTAGTTAGACCATACGACTTAATCAAAATCTGAATTATGCTCTGTAAAAATAACAACAAAATGGGAATTTTAGTGCAGTGATCATTTGTCATTCGTAGACAATATCTAAATGAGGAGATATAAAGAGCTGTGTAATTTATAGTAGATAATATGCAATACACCTGTAATGGAAGGATTGGAAAATATAGACATAGCTTGTGCATATGGCATAATCTAGTATAAAGAGAAGAAAAGATGGTCTGTTTTCCACCCTACCATATTGGGTCATGGAGCATCATACGCTCTCACCAAACCCTTGAGAAAATAAATAAATTATCCACCATTTTAATCAATGCACCAATGAAATAAATGTTTCGGGCCCTACTATGTTTATAGAAGATCTATTGGCCTAAAAAAATCCACAAAGGAGGATTGTTTGAATTGAGCATGGTCTATAAAGGTGAAATAATAATGTGAAGTTTAGTGCAAAAAACAGGTGCCATTCATAGACAATAAATAAATTAGGAAATTTAAAAACTTGTACAATGTATAAGAAGTAATATGCAATTCAGTTGTAATAAAATGCAACGATTTATAAAAATATTGGCATACCTTCTGCATGGAATGGATTCGAGTATGAAAATGGAAAAAGGAGGCATGCTCTCCACCCTACCATATTGGGTCATGGAGCCTCGTGGGATCTCACCAAACCCCCAAGCAAAAACATTAATTGTACACCACTTTGATCTATGGTGAAAACAATACTTTGGGACCTGAGAAAATTGGTTGTCTTTAAATCAATGCACTACATTTTTTTATTAATAAATTGCAATGCAATTGTGAAATACGAGATGCGATAAAAGATATATAGCCTTACATTATATACAGTTAAAATACCGATGAAGGCCACACACCATGCAAATGTGCAATTGTAAAGGTATTTAGCATTTTGGGAATGGTGAAAATTATATATGCCTGTGAATGAAGAGGGATAGAGAAGCAGTATAATTACCATTAAAAATAACAAAATTCTTTAATCGATGGTGAAAGCAATGTTTTGGGCCATGCTGAGTTTATAAAAGATCTTATGGTGTGAAAAAATCCATAAAGGATGATTGTTTGGCTTAGTATCATCTACAAAGATGAAAGCATAATGTAAAGTTTAGTGCAATAAACACATGCCATTAATAGACAACAAATAAATTAGGAAATTTAAAGACTTGTACAATGTATAAGAAATGATATGCAATGCAGTTGTGATAGGACACAACAATTAATTTTTTTTAACATACCTTGTGCATGGAATGGGTTGTAGTATGAACACCAAAAAAGGAGGCCTTCTCTCCACCCTACCATATTGTCTCATGGAGCCTTGTGGGCCCTCACCAAACCCCCAAGCAAAAAATAAATTGTCCACCAGTTTGATCAATGGTGAAAACAATGCTATTGCACTTGAGAGAATTAGTTGTCTTCAAATCAATGCTATAGATTTTTTAATAAATTGGTACACAATTGTGAAATAAGAGAGGGGGTAAAAGATATATAGCCTTACATTGTATACAGTTAGAATGTAGGCAAAGGCCATACACTATTCAAATGTGCAATGGTAAAGCTATTCAAAATTTTGGAGATCACTGCACCTTGTATATAAATAGAACGTAGTTTCAATCTAAAATGGTTTAACACAAACATATGCATAGACAAGGAAAATGTGAACTTTAGCAAGGTGTACACATTTGATTGGTAACCAATATCTAAATTAAGAAATGTAAACAGTTCTATAATGTGAGAGAGGAAAATATGCAATGCCATGATTACTTCTTGCATACAAAAAAGATAAACAAGTCAATTTAGAAATGATGCAAATTCTATATGCATGGAAATGATGAGGGAAAGAGAAGCAATACAATTACCGTTAAGAACACCAACATTTCATGATGGAAAAAATGAACACATTGTTGGAGATGATCCTCTTGTTTAATTCATAGTGTGGTGTAATTGTTAGTATCTATCATGCAACATCTACCAAAAAAGAAAGGTGGATCGACGCATAGCAAGAACATACATCATGCACCACTATGATGTATGGTAAAATAAATGTTCCTTATTACAATTAATATATAGTATATCATTCAAGAAAGTCTTTTGGGAGGCCAAAGAAATAATAACATAGATACATATCTACACATAGGGAAAATAAACTAAAATAAAACACAAAAAAAGGAAGCCTGCTCTGCACCCTACCATATTGGGCATGTCCAGACCATCATAGGCTATTACAAATATATATCCATAAGTAATCTTCAAAGATATGAATCTTGTCAAAATTTAATTTCAAAAAAAAAAAGATGTGCATATAGAAAATATTTTAAGAACCATAAAAAATGATGCTTGCTCTTGATCATACGTGTATATCAATGGAAATTTAATTCTCCAAGCAGGCATTCAAGCGTTGTATACCTTGGATATATATAGATGTAGAAATAATGTGAGGAAATGTATGTATGTGGAGTTACATATAAACAATAGGGATATGATGGGAAATAAAAGGTCATCTGACAACTAAAAAGGGAGAATCACCATTACAATAAACAAGGATGTGAGGACCACATATTCAATTTTGATATTATTCACAGTGAGCAGGAGGAAATATAAATCAATTCTTTTTTTTTTTTTTGGATGGGGTGGATGGTTGCTACAGCAATAGAAAATTCTTCATGATGAGATGATTGATCAAAGCAATGAAAAATAGATTTCCCACATTTGTAGATATGTATGTATGTCATCGTAGATGCTAATAACATTGATACATACTGATCCCTATATTTATTTTGTTGGGACATTCTTGCAATGGCAAGCTACATTTTAACTATTATATGGAACATTGATGCAACCATTGATCATAGTGGTGAACAATGCAATGCGCATATTTGGATGCATATCATAGTAGATGCAAATAATATTGATACACATTGGCACATTTTTGGAACGATAACCTGAATTGCCAACACTGTATAAAATAGTGATATCACGAGTGTTGACAGTGGTGGACAATATATTTCCCCTATGTATATCTATATGTATGTATGTTATAGTAGATACAAAAAAAATTGATATATACTAATCCCCATATTTATTTTATGCGATATTCTTGGAATGGTGAACTGTATTTTTAAGTTCTATATAGAAGATCCATGCTTGCAAGAAATTAACAAAGAATTATCACAATTGACACTTTTGTAGTGATTTTACAACCATCACCCCATTCAAAGAACATAAAATAACATGAAATCATATTCACATAAATTGCACAAAAGCAAACTCCACTTGAAGTTCAACAAAAGTCAGGTCTCGACACAAGCAAGTGCTATGTTTCCCAAGGTTTGAAATGGTAGGTGCTATAAATGACTTGCTTTGCTATTGTGGGAGAACATAGACTGTGGGATAATAGAAGGTAGTCTAGATTGAACTTTGGCCTATATTTTCATTAGCCTTTCCCGATTTGGGAGCCTTTCGGCTGTCGGGGAAAAGGTGACAGCCAGGGAGAAGCTGACACATGTTTTTATTTTTCTTTCGATTAAAAGAACTTGCTGTGTTGATAGAGAGGGAAAATGAAATGGCATCAACATTAATTGTTGTATGGTTTTTGTGTAGTGGTGATGGTTGTAACTGGTACATGCCTTTTAAAGCCTTGCAAAACATACCGAATGTCTGTGTAGACCACAAATGAAACAAAAAATCACAAAGGCTTTTTTCGTTATTCACGTTTTCTCGTTTGCTTCAAACATACCTCTTCCCACTAGCTTTGCTGCAAGAAGCGAGAAAAGAAATATTGAAGGAAATACCTTTTATTTTGATTTTACAACCATTTCCCCATCCAAAAAACATAGAATAACCTCCAATCATCTTCACAAAAGGTGGAAAACGTGTGATTGAACTTGCACTATCACAAAAGCTTACTCTGCTTACTCATGGCTCTGATAGTAGGTATATCAACACAACAAGGCCCAACAATGACTTATTGAAAATTTCATAGATATTCGCTATGTTTCTCAAGGTTTTCAATATATGTGGCTACAAATGTAATTTGACACATGTTGTGGATTTTGAACAACAAAACTGTAACTATCAATTGAACCATATGTACCCATTCTTTTGTTAGATGTCACAAAAATTGTGGATGAATAGAGGCACGACCATCTAAAGGAAAATAACAATAAATTCCTATGGAGAAGTTTAAGTATAGACATAGGAAAAGAAAAAAGAAGCTACCTTCTAAAAAGAATAAACATAGGAAGAAGTATATATGAATGTTCTCTATATGTGACCTCAAATACACACATATCTATAAGCAGGGATGAATGTTGGGTGCAACATGGGAAAGATAATAAAAAATGGTCTTTGCATGTTCCCCCATGTGGGTGACTATTCTCACCAATATTGTTTCATTTATGGTTTTTGTTTTGCATTGATGGTTGCAATTCTCTAGGTCAGGCTATATTGCATCATTTATCACCACCATTTTATGTCTATGGTTGCAAAAGGGACAATATTGTGTGTTGTGTGTGGGTTTTTTCATCTGGCTTGATGCTAAAAGCAATATTGTTTAGCTACCGAAGTTGGAAGGTAATATTCTTTGTTTTTCCCATTCCATTGATACTGTGAATTAATGTGTTTTGTGAATTCTTGTTTTTGTGTGGATTTTTTCATCTGAATCACTGTTCAGACCAATACACTTCCATTTATGATCTGTGTTGTATGACGAAGATTTTCAATGAGTTAGTGACTGTCAAAATTTTATTGTTGTATTCTTTTTGTGTAGTGGTAATGGTTGTATGTAACACCTACTTTGAAAACATAGTGAATGTCTATGTAATTTTCAATAAGCCATTGTTGTGTGTGGTTTTGGTGAGAAGTATATATTGTTGTAATTTTAGTCGGTAGGCTATTTATGGGACCTTTGGTCAAGATTTTTAATAGCCCTCCCAATTTTTGAGCTTCTTGGTGTCTTTGAGAAGGTTCCAGTTTGTTTATAGAAAGTGTCTAGCAAGTTGATAGAGAGTTCAAGTGAAATGGAACCTATATTAATTTTTGTAAGCATTTTGTGTGGTAGAAATGGTTGTAAGTAACACCTGCCCTTTAAAATCCTTGGAAAACAAAGTGAATGTGTGTGCAATTCCCCATAAGGCATTGTTGGGTGTTGTTCTCCGAGTTTACCTAATTGTTCAAGATAGATATGAGTGAGGAGGGCAAGATTAGGTACATGTAGCTTTCAAGTGATATTGTTTTATTTATGGTTCACATTTTGTGTCCCTAGTATATATGGATGTTTGCTGCATGTAATTTTGAGTACATATGGATGTTGTGTACATGTAATTTCACATATATACATATCTGGACATATGAAAAGAAAAATGAAAGCCTAGAACAAATGCCAAAAAGCTACAAAACATATAAAAATTGATAGTGCCAAACCTAATCAAAACCATTGCTAGAAAAGGTGAGGCATAAATTAAACAATATTGGTTTTAACAAATAATATAGTCTTTTGTAGAGTACAATCATCAATCTGTATATATGTGCATCTATCTTCAGATATATATATATATATATATATATATATATATATATATATATCAGTGTAGCTTTTATTTTTGGCGTCGGGGAAAAGGTGGTAGATATTTAAAAAAAAGCATATGGTGCACCGATAGAGAAGGCCAACGAAATAGCATCAACATCACACAAAATTGAAGCCATAACTGAAACAATATAGCCTAAGCTATAGAGTCACAACAATCACCACATAACGAAAGATTTTGCAGGGATGGTTTTGCATGGGTGTTTTTAGTGGGATTTTTTGTGTAATCAAATACATCACATACACATATATCTATATAGAACTCTATCAGGATATTGTATGCACTCAGAAAATTCAAAACAAGATCAAAACAATAGAAAAGAAATGACAAAATTTTCATTATATATTTTATATCTTAATCCTCTGCAATGACAAATTTTAATAAGCTAGACCAAAGAAAAATCACAAAATAGTTGGAGAGGGAATAGAGAATATTCATCATTAAACATCACATAGAAAATATTATAACAAAAAATAAGTTTTATGCAACTGCAAGAAAGTGAAAAATAACCATATGTCATGTGCTTTTATGAATACGAAGGCAGGAGAGCATTCAATAGCCATGCATTCAAGGGAGAAAACATTATAGTAAGAAAAATTATGGAGGGAGAAGACTACATGGCTATTGAAATAGATAAGAAGCAAATAACCATATTAATATTAAAAACAAGTTAGACATAGCTATAAATATTCAAGTTTTCATGTATATATGCATATAAATCCATTATAGGCACATATATCCACACATATATGTATCAAAATGTATGTACTAAGAAATTTCAATTGCATGCATATATATTTATGTACATGCATATATACATATATATAAAAACAACTATAAATACTGATACATGTGTTAGGCACGATGACATAACCAAACAACATAAAATAAAATTAAGAACATACACTTAAACCAAAACCAAAGTCTAAGCAACATAAACAATATAGAAAACAATAATGATATTTTGTTTTGTTAAATTTTTTAAGTTAAACTTTATTGTTTTAATATATTACTAGTTAAACAAGGAACAAGACGACATCAGGAGAAAGGAAAGGTGTTTTGATATGATAAGCAGTGCAAATGAAGAGAAGGAAATAGATGTCCAGTAAAGAGAAACTATTCAACAAATATTCTATGTCACCTTTAGGCATGGTTGTTTGGCATTCAAGGTAGTACAAATATCTCTAGAGACTCTTGAAGGGTAGTGAAAATTGCGGAGAGATATGACAACAATAACTTGCACTCAACTTCAAAGTTAATTCTTGCAACTTTGTCTATTGTTGTTTTTATCCTCATTTCTGAATTATAGGTCCGAGTTTGAATAAGAACAGTGAAAAACAATGAGCTGTATGTGACACGATTGATAAGAGAATCGACACTCATTGCAGTAGAAGACTCATATTGAAACATGTAAAGCTCTTTTGCTAACATCTACAATAAGCTTGTTGTAGCCTCATCAAAAGTAGTAGCCCAAATCTCACCCATGGGTGTGGTCTTCTATATTTAGTTGCAATAAATATCAAAAGTCATAATCACCTATTGTTGTCTAGAATTTAGGGAAAAACCATGTGTTTTACGCAGATTATTCACACTTTTTCTTGCATTGTCTACCATTGGCTTGTAATAGACATGCAATGTAACAAAATAAACCAATTTTTATATATTTTATTGTTTCCTTGAGAGTAGCTTGTGAAGTTTGTGGTAAGCCAAAGTAGTGATCCAATATATATCGAATGGTGACTCTTCCATTTTCCAAAGCAACCTTTCGAGGGACCATCCAAGTGGGCTCAATAGATGGTGGCTCAATATGTCCTCTTTGGGCCAAGGGCTATGCTTCTAGGATGCCAGGATTTATGTATAGAAGAGTCTCTGTGCTTGTGTTTAGTACCGTTCCATTGAAATACCCAACACAGGCATTTTTAACAACAAGGATGACAAATGAAGGAGGGTTGTACAATATTTCCATCTCATCACCCTTTGCTTCCAAATTTGATCCCCACAGATTAAGATCAATGAAAAAGGATGAAAAATCATTAAGTTTAACAATTCTACGAATTGTTTCAGATTGATCCTTTCTTTGTATAGTCGATACCTTTCCCACATGCACCACAGTCCTAATAATATCAATCAAACTGTTATTGCTACAATTTATAATTTCATTAATTAGGATGAATTTAAATAATTTCTCTGGCATAAAGGCCTCATCGTCACAACATTTCAACATTGAGTTTTGAGCCAAAATTATTTCCATGTGTCTGTTCAACTTATTAAATTTCCTATCTACTCGTCTCACTGACCCCTTTGACATAATAAGTACAACCCACCTCAACCCTATCATAATGCAATTTTGTTATGCCATTAAAACAAGTGATTCATATTTATGTTCCCTCACTGTCAATAATTTCAAAGTTGAATACTTGGCCCTCACACCCTTGTTTTCTATAATGATGTATCTCCCTTTTCATTGTTACCTGACCTTTTATTGTCCATTTGGTTTGGTAAACATTGAGCCCTTTAACGAGATTGATATTTGGAGGAGTATTTTGTTGTCTTGGGGATGTATTTATCCCAAATGCTGAGGCTCATTTGGATGGGGAGGGTGAGCCACAACCAACTATTTGTTCTTCTTGATCTCTAAACAAATATCTCAGTTTTCCAATTAGGTGGCAATCTAACATTTTGACATCTAAGGATAATATGACAATCGCCTTGGAATTAATCTAACATTAAATAATTTTAAACATAGTCCCCACTAATAAGAAAGAATAAAACAAGTACAAGTAGTGCAAAAAAATTTCTAACCTTGATTCCCACAGCTTCCTACATAAATAGTTGGTCAAGCACAAGATGGAACCTATTTTCAATTCGCTTGTAAACAAAAGGTCATTTTATTTTGCAAGCAAAGTACCTATTTGCATGTGAGTTCCATCAGAGAGGAAAAATTTGTAGTGGTCAACTAGGCTTTGATCGCCTCCTATTTTTTGAAAATACATTAGTTGGAGAGCTGGAGATGAAACAACATCTCCAACATCAATAGATCATATTTCATGTGCTGTCAAGGCTGGATGCACATTTGTATCCTACAAGCTAGTTTCACATAGGCAAGTGGAAGCAATGAGATATTGATGGTTGTGACACAAGTCTAGAAACTAACAGTAATGTCAAGACATTTGAAAACTATAACATTTCCCCCCTAGCACATAGGTGACTCCCAAATGGCTAGCAAATTGAAAGGAAAAGAAAATATGAAGATTTTGAATATAAATTATTTAGAATATATATCACAAAAACTATTAATTCAAATGAAGTTTATTCACAGTCCACTGGATGCACATGGAAAAGTATCAAATTAATTGTTAGTAGAAAAAAAAAAAACAAGGAACAAACTTAAAAGACTCTTGCTTGATGATTTTTCATCAGCGTGTGTAGAGCCAAAGTCCACTGACATTGTTGGGGTTTCTCTTTTAAAAGATGAGAGCTGCAACGCCGATGGTTGAATACAAGCTCTATGACCTCAAAACACAACATGATCTCTCAATTTTTTTGCACAAACATCAACAATATGACAACAAAGGATTAATAAAAAAAGGGTTGAATGATTCATACACCACTTAATATACAATTTATTATTGCATGGTTTATGTTTCATCTTTTTAGTCATTTAATTTTTTTATATAGACATCAACAATATGAGGGAAAACAATAATAAGAAAGAAGGCCTCAATGTTGTATAAAATAGTTAATATACAATATATCATTTGGAGAATGCCTTGTAAAGTTTCAAAGAAATAGCATCTATTTTCAAAAAGAAATAAACATTAGGAAGAGTGTGTAGGTAAATTGTTTACATTTTCTTTAACATACATACATATCTATACATAGGAAAATTTAATAATTTTATGTATATGGTTTGAGGTCTTTGCAAATGACTGCAACGCAATAAAAGAGTTTGTGTTGTTTTCCATAACACATTGTTAATTATTGTTCTTTAGCTTTGGATATATCATTTAATTTTCAATAGATAATACAATAGTAAATGTATAGAGATTATGTTGTTATCTATAAGGCATTCTTGACTATCATTGCAAATCATTTTATTTTCCCGATATACAAAAATCTATATATGTGATATTATATGCAAAAAACATTATTATACAACACTTAAAATACAACTTATGATTCCAAGTATGTGTCAACAAAATAAGCATAGGCATCACTATGTATCAATGTTCTTTGCATCCAATTTGGCATAAATATATTCTTGGACATAGGGGAAATACACTCTCCATTAATACAATCAAATGTTTGTACAATTTTCGACAAGGCATTGTTGGTTGTCGTTGTGTGGCTTTACCATCTACGAAAACTATGACCAAGGAGAGAAAGATTTTGTGAAGGTCCAAGTTCAATCATGCATTGTCAAGCCATTGTCTAGTTGGTAGGAGGTTTCTTTTGGGCTTCCATACATGGGGTTGTAGTTGGGAAAGCAATCCAAAACTACCAGTTGCGATAATTTATTGCCCATTTTTTCTAGGCACTCAAGAAAGTAATCAACAAAGACAAAGCAAGCGGGAAGAGGTACAATTTGAAAAAAACCTTTGTATTTCCAACTATTCTCATATATACTTGTAGACATTGTTGTATACATATACATATACATATACATATACATATACATATACATAAGCATGTGCATGCAATTCAATATTGTTAGTGTATACAATATCTTTATACAGTTTTGTGTACATAAATGTCTCTACAATTCATTTGTATCTGTGAGTGTGTTTGTATGTACATGGATTTTTTACCTGTATCTTTTAGAATATGCATCTATTTCCATATGTATATCTCATTGTCTACTGTCAGCACAAGCTAGACAAAGATAGTCAAGAATGATGTATCAAGAAGGCGATGAACTATTTGATTACGTTGCAAGCATTTCTAGTAGACAAAAAATATACAAAAAATACTAAAGAATCTCTTCCTTTTGTTGTCTTTCATTGTTATTTTTCTCTATGTAGACATATATGTATGCAAAATAGAATGTACACAAGATTCATATAAAATCATCCCCATGAGCATTGCTTGCCACATACAATATGCTGAAAAAATCTCCAAAGTCAGGAAAATACAATAAACTATTGTATCACTTTAGATTGAGCTATATTTTTCCATATTTAGTTCACAATGCAATAGTGAAAATCAAACAATATAGCCTATTCAACAACTTCTTTTCGAGAATGAAATAGCACACCTTAACCTAGATAACAATAATCACCAATATCCCATGAAATCAATGTTATTTGCATCTGCTATGACATATATACATATCTATCTATATGGTCCATACATTGTCCATCACTTTGATTGATAGTGCCAATACCAAGACGGTTGTATTGGTTTTTAAAAGAGGGAAGAGCTACATTTGAATTAAGCAAGTAGAGGTGACAATGGAGGTGCATATTGGAAAAACCCTTTCTAAAGTATTTAAAAAAAAAATCATGTTATTTTTCATAGGCCTTTTTTTATTGTTGTTCTCTCGCTTAGGGTCTATTGTTTCGTTTATGTTGTCTATGCAACCACAACAGTTGGAAGGAAATATTGTTTGTTTTTGCGATGGATTGCTCCTGTGGATTATTGGGTTTTGTGGGTTTTTCCATCTAGGTCACTGTTGAAAGCATCATAGTTTCAAAAATAGTTTATGTTATTTTGGAAAGATGATTCTTGATTACAGTTCTCTAGCTTAGGGGATAGTTTTTCATTTATTGAATCAATATAGTTGTGAAGTCTGGAAGGCAATATTTTTTGTTTTTTCTGTTCAATTGTTACTGTGAATTGCTGTGTTTTATGAATTTTTGTGTTTGTGTGGGTTTTTCCTATTGAAATCACTGTTTGAACCAACACACTTTCATTTATGATTTGAGTTCTATGCCAAAGGTTTTCAATAGGTTTGTCACTACCATATTTTTATTGTTGTATGCTTTCCTTGTAGTGGTAATGGTTGTCAGTAACACCTTCCATTTAAATCCTTGGAAAACATAGCGAATGTCTACGCAATTTTCAATAAGCCATCATTGTAAGTGGATCTGTGGCTTTACCTTCTATCAAAGGTGTAAGCAAGAAGGGCAGGCTTCCGTATAGATGCAAGTGTAAGTATCTGCTCTAGAATTTCTGTGAAGATGGTTGGAGCCTATTTTTTTTTTTTTGCATGGCATAATTGCTTTATGATTTCCATGTACTGGTGATGGTTGTAAGAACATCCACCATTTTAAACCTCGAGGAACACAAAAAATGTCTACAAAATTTCCAACAAGGCATTGTTAGCTCTTGTTCTATTGCTATACTTGTTATCAGACACGTGAGCAAGGGGGGTAAGCTTCTGTGAGGCTGAAAGTTGGATCAAGTATTGTCTAGCTTCAGCAAAGGCGAGTGAGGGTTATTCTGTGAGGGTGCCCATTTTTTTCAGGGAGGCTAGCAGTAAGATCCATGTTTGAAGCAAGTGGGAAGAGGTGCAAAAATAAATATTGTTTCATTTATGGTTTCCATTATGTAATTATGGTTGCAATATAGTAAAATAGTTAATGCTATACATTTTACATTTTACTTTATATTTCCTATCTATTCATTGGTTGCATTGTTCCTCTATAAGTTGGAGTTTGCAAGAACATTTTTTTGTCTTTGTTACAATATATGTAAATGGATTTTTTTCCATAGGTGATTTCTAAGTCTTTCTATCTACCTTTAATTATGTTTTTCCATATTCAATCGAATTCACCTCTTGACTTATGCTATTCTCCTTTAAGTTGGTGTTTTATGGCTATATTTTTTCCTTTTTTGTAAGGCCCTGTTGGAAAATAATAATTTGCTAGTATGTTGTTCAATCCATTATTGTTTCATTTAAGGTTCCAGTGTGTATGTCTGTTTATTCATTATCTACATGTATCTTTCACATAATGTGCTTATATAAATTTAGGTATGTATAGTTTTTAATATCAATATAGCTATTTCCTTCTTGTCTAGTTTGATGGCCAAGTACTACGATATTTTGTATTGCTTTTCAAGTTATTGGCTGATGCAAAAAACAAAAAATATCCTCCAACAACAACCTTCACAAAAACTCCACAATAGACCGATCCACTTTATGTTAATTTCAATAATGAATTGCTAGTTTGTGTATGGTGCGAATGGTTGCAAATGGAGTATTGATCAACAATGGCATGTCCAAATTTGGATGTATGCCATAGCAGTTGCAAACAACATAGATACATATTGAAACATTGTTGCAAGAATAAGCCGTATTTTGAGCATCCTATGAAATGTTAATGAAACCATCTCTATAAAAATTCTTCTCTACTGTAGACGTGCAAAATTAACATCATATTTGATCATTTTCTTCTTAATTAATTAAATCAAATTATTTAATTAAATAAAACCCAAATGTTTAATTAAAAATCTAAATATTATTTTTCTTCTCATATGATTTAAAACAAATCCAAAAATGTAAATCAAATGTCACATCAACTAATCACTAGCTTAATTAATCAAATCCTTGATTAATTCTAAGCCTAACCCATGTCCCATCATCTAGTTTTTCCCACTTGCACAATAAATCATTTAGTTTGATTTATTAAAAGCTCTATTTTTCTCACAAAGCATATTCCCAAGGAATATGCCCTCATTAACTCCCCTTGTTTGACTTTTTTGTCCAAACAAATTTCCCCCAAAATCCCTCAACCATATGCATTTAATGCTATTTTCAAATTTCAAATTGGCACATTGGCCAAAATTTGCACAACCATGGCCCATTCACATGGTGACAAGTGGCAAGAACCTATTGATTGAGGATTAGTTCCACACTCCTCAACTTTGCCTCTTCTTCTCTCAATCTCTCCTATAAATTTAAGGCCTTTTCTCTCATTTTTCATTTACAATCGGAGCACTCTCACTATAGGCAACTTGAGTTTATTTTGCATCTCTTTGTCTATCATCATTTGAGTTTATCTAGGATTGGGAAAGGGCTCCTTCACATGGCAAGGGTGCGCCAATCCACTATGGAATAGGAATAAGAAGGTGAGGAAAACAAAGTAGGAGCAATTTCATTTACACAAAGAACATACAAAAGTGAAGCATCAAAAACAATCTTTGGAGAAGATTTGAGTTGAAGAAAATCAAACCTTGAAACGAAGACTTAATTTTTTTTTTTAATGCTTGTTGTTATAATTTGGGGCTTCAATTCCTGCTTTTGTTTTCTATTTTAAACCAACTAACTTTTCAATTTGGGTTTAAAATTGACCTTTGACTTGATCTCTTCAACTTGGTTAAAATTGAACTTAAAAAATCACTAGATTTTGTTTGGATTTAAAAATTGAACAATGCGAATTTCAAATCTCGCTCTAGTGCTTTAAAATGAATCAAAATCATTTCTTTATGGACTTAAAATGAACAAGTGTTTTTCATTCTTTGCAATCTTTTTCACAAATTTATATCATTTAAAAGGTGTATGCGCTTCTCTCATGCTTCATGATGATCTTGAGAATCAAAAGTCTTTTGGTGATATTATATTGTTTAAAAGATTTCCTTCACACTTTGATTTGGGATCTAAAATTGAACAAAACATCTTGCGAGTGTGAGTAAACTTATTGTGTGTGTTCTCCCTTTGTTTCTAAAATGAAGGTTGATCAAACTACGAATATGTTTGCTCGCTTTTTTTTATCTTAGAGGGCCCGCCTTGTGGGAAAAAGTAATAATCCAAGGGAATGACCCAACCAGTAACACACTAAGGTCAAGTGTATTTCCAACCAGGATATAAAAGTGGGTACTGGAACAAAAACCAGTATCATGCAGTTGGCTCCGACGAGAATGACAACAATGGTCTCTCACCGTATGGGTAAATATCCATGAATAGAAAGTCCAAATTAAAACCCCTTGTTTAGCATAGGCCAAAATTCTATCTATTTGTTGGTGCAAAAGGTCATGTCCTTTGAAGTTGCCCCACATATACATGTGATTTTGTTGTAGAGATGAAAAGTATGCCATGGGAGATTCATGGGTACTGATGCTTGGTTGACCTGAGAAGTGAGTGCACTGTAAGGGGGAGCCTTTGTGGTCAAGCATCTAATCATCCACACTAAATATGCGCAACTGGATTTATCCAAGTGGGAACCCAAAAAATATTGTATTTTGAGCCTAGCGTTGTGCATGTCATTGAAATCAAAACACTTTGCTTCGATCTAAAACTTTGAAAAAACAAACATTCAATAGGAATTTCAAAATTTCAAACCCTTTGGAGGAAACAAATACGCTTGAAAAATCTAAGTGCTCTTTCTTACCCTAGGGATTCTATCCTTAGAGGTTTCTAAGTACTTGGGTTTAATCATCATTTGTTTTCACTAAAGTCAAATTAGGGAATTGTGCTCTTGAAACCTTGATTTTCACATAATCGACCTTGTGGAATGAAAAGGAATTAAGACATAGACATTTAGTTTGAAGCTTTAATCAAAGAACTCTTTGTGGTAAAAAGAACTCATTAAGCAAAGTAAAAGACAATTGACTCCAAAAATGTGTTCTCTGAAATTATTTCCCGCAAGATCAAAATCCAGAAACCCAAGTTCAAAAGTCTTAGTCCAAAAGCTTGTGAGGAGCATCTTGAGAGACTTCTCAAAGTTAGAGAAATATTGGTTTACAAATTTTACAAGAAAGCTTCGAGAAACAACCTTGACTTGTATGAGTTCTATTATCAACAAAATCCTGAGCTTTTTGAAAGGTTTTCTTTTCTCATATAGGAAGTCAAGCGTGTTCTTCAAAACTGAGGTCTTGTAAGAATAAGTGTTATCTAGGTCAAGTCTAGGGTCAAATTCAATCACGTTCATCCACATCTCAACCATCAAAATCAGTCAAAAATAACCTCACCAACAACTCTTGGAATCTTTGAAAACATCATTTATGCTAAACTTCTAGGAAAAATCAAATCACTTTGTTTAAATTAACACACTTAGTCAAACTATCATCTTGTGCATGAGTTTTCTCTAGGATAGCACAACTTCCTAGGGTATAAAAGTTCATTATCACTTTGTTTGTCTTAATAGACTCAGCCAAATTATCAAATCCATAATCACCTCATTTGACTTAATACACTTAGTCAAACTATCCTCTTATGTACAAGTTACTCTAGGATAGCACAACTTCCTAAAGTTTACAAGTGCATTATCACTTTTGTTTGACTTAACACACTTAGTCAAACTATCAATCCATCACAATCAATCAAATCAATTCCTAAGGGTTTAGCATTTCCCTCAAGGTTCCTCAAGAGTTCCATTCATCCACATCACCCATCTTTAATTTATCTCATCCCCATCATCACTTTGGTCCTTGAATTATCCTAGTTCTTCGTTTCTTTGAACCTAAGGTATAGACCAATCTAAGGGATTAGAGGTTCACCTCTTACATTCCTAAAAATTGATCTCTATTTTATGGTTCAAACTCGATCTCAACACAAGAGGAACATGGAGAAAAAAAAGAAACATCCATTTCAAGTGATCTAAGTCAAACCAAAACAACATTATCGACCCAACGATAAATATTGAACTCCCAATCAATCCTCCTCAAGTACCAAAAAATTCTCAAGAGGAAGGTCATATAGTGGACATCATTGAAAATGGGATGACACAATCAAAACTTCTAGAAATGGTGCAAAATCCTGAGAACCACCGAATTGTCAGTGCCATGCTAAGGTTGTACCCATCCCAATACATGTTAGACTTAGCAAAAGAAGGGGCTAAACTACCTTCTAACTTTGATGTAAGCACTATTGTGGAGAGGTCTCTTGTTATCATGCCTTCATCCGCATCCAAACTTCCACTTCAAAACGTCACTCAAGACATCCCCCAAATCATATCATCTATCGCTTCAACCCCGTCGACTGTTAACAAGGGAAGTGCCATGTTTTGTGAACTCCAAAAACATCACCTTGTGAACAACCGAGGGTTGAATGCAAGCGCAACATCAGATCAATCCTTCCTGGTAAATCCATTACACCCTTATGTCCCACTCATGTTTCATGATCATACCAATTCATCCTCATTTCATGCAACACCAGATTATCCCATGGACATGCAAACCTCTCTTCCTATCTCACAAAGAGAAGGTGAATTATTTGGAGTAGGGGGAATCTTGGATCCATCATTATCACTTCTAGGGATTGCACCACCAGTCTTTCAACCACTTCCACCCCTACCGCCCACATCTACATCATCACTTGGGTTGGGTCTTCCTCTTCTTCCCACCATCAACCAATCAAATCAAAGCACCTTATCAAATCCACCAGTTGTGCCATTTGTATCGCAACAAAAAATGTAACCATCCAAACAACCACAGTGATCAATACATCCACCATTCCTCAAAGCATGGTTCCTCAGGGACCAAGCACCTTAATCGCACCATCCATAACTTGAACTTCGCTCGTTAACATGACCGTTCTTCTCATCAAAATGGTTGGCATTCTTCCTAATCCACCGCCATTACCACCAAGGCACAACACAACCAATTCATTCACCATGACATTGCAAGATTCTCTGTAAGCTGCCGAACAAAAATCACTCCAAAATCAACTAGCCGCACAAGTAGCCACTTAGCAAGTGCAAGCACAATTAGCAATGCAAGAGGCACAATAGGCTGCACAAGCCGATGCCTTGTTACAACAACAACAAGTAGAACAAGCTACCCAAGCTGTGTAGGTAACTCAAGCCGCTCAAGCCACTCAATCTGCACAAGATGCACAAGCCGCACATGTCACTCAAATTGCATAGGAAATCCAACAAGAACACACTCAAGCATGATCCTAGTTCCAAGCTCACCAAGCGCAAGAAAAATACCAAGCACAATTGCAAGTGCAACAAGAAGCGTATTAGCAAGCCTTGCAAGACTATCAATTACAACAACAATATGACCGACAACAAGCACTATTGGCGCAACAAAAACATGACCAACAAAAACCATTGTTGGAACATCAACAATACAACCAACAACAAGAATTTTTGGAACAACAAGACCAATAGGACCAAAAACAGGTGTTGTTGGCCCAACAACAAGCACAAACATCAATTGCTCAAAAAATCTTGCAAAAAAAACCACACCAATGTCCCACTCATCAATCCCGCACCTTAGAATGTATTCACTCCACCTCCTAATCCACAAGGTGACGTAACAACACAAATCAAATTTCTCTCACAACAAGTGCTAGATCTTCAATCAGGGAAGATAGTCAGGACATCGAGCAACTTGTGCCGTTATCCATTTGACAGAAGCTTGGAAATGATACCATTCCCGAAGGGATTCAAAATCCCCAAATTTGAGAAATATCACGGGATGGGAAACCCTGAAGATCACATCAGGGAGTTTCAGGTACATTGCATGGAAGTCGCCTACAATGAAACGTATCTAATGTGGCTATTCCCTCGAAGCTTGGCTAGTGATGCTATGGAATGGTTTTCTTGTCTGCCTATGGGAATCAAAACATTTCAATAAATTAAAGACGCATTCCTCTAAAATTACGCTTTCAACATTTCTGTAGATGTTAGTTTGGAAGAACTCTCAACACTCAAATAGGGTAAGGGGGAATCATTCACAACCTTTATCCAACGATGGCAAGCCAAGGTCAATCGAAGCAAGTGGGCCATTCCAGAAGGACAACAAGTCTATACCATCATTTCCAATACAAAAAAAACCTTGGCATTCTTTCTGAAGATGCAATGCATCACTACGTATGATCAACTGATCCCCAAGGCACTAAATATTGAATGAGCTCTTGTTACACAAGGGGGCACACCCACTTATTCTGAACATTAGGACAGTTACCCATCCACCAGTTACAACGAAAAATCCTGCACATGGGTGAAGAATCAAAATGTCACCAATGATGGAGTAGTGGATGCCAAGGTTGTCATCAACGCTCCCCAACAAAATAATCAAACACATCATCATTAACCACATAACAAAAACATAAGTAACATACAAAAATATGTGGTGAACTAACAACCACCCCAAAATTATATCAATAATCTCAATAATCAAGGAGGACCACCTCCATGAAACAAGTTTTCCCACAAATGAAAATTCACAGCCCTTGGGGAGTCAATTGAATCCATCATGAAAAATTTGGTCAATGAGAACATCATCAAGGTCCCCACCCAGGATAATTACAATTAACCCTAGGTGAAGCCACCTTGGTACAACAAAAATCTCTTGTGTGATTATCATAAAATCAAGGGACACATGACCGCCAATTGTATGAAGTTGAAGAAAATCATCAAAGATCTAATTGAGGACAAGATCATAAATGTCGAACAACCTGCTGGAAATCAGGACCTCAAAATATACATGAATCCGATGCCCAATAATAATTAGGGAAATAATCAAGGAAATAACCAAGGGAAAATAAAGGAAAACAAAATTATGTTAGTGCTAACCTTGTATATGAAGACATTGTCGCATGCATAGACAAAATGGTCACTATCATTAGTGTCAGAGGAGCCAATGCTGATTGTGGACTCACCACACACAACATAAAGGTTACTATTGCAGGGGCATCACAACCATCTAAGACCCCCATTTAAAACCCAAAAGTTGTTCCCTATGATTATAATGTCATTGAATAGCTAAAAATAACCCCCACTCAAATTTCCATCATGGAGTTATTGAAAATTTATGTCGCCCATAGAAAAATCCTTGATGAAGCATTAGCTACGTCCACTATCTCTGCTACCCTTGGTATGAAACAATTTCAGGCTATGGTTGGTAACATTGTCACTCCAAATCTCCTCACCTTCTTTGATCAAGACTTTCCCACCCAACCATATCACAACCGTGCACTTCACTTTCCAGTGCTGGTTCACAAGAAAAAAGTCAAAAGGGTCCTGGTAGATGGAGGCACGAGCCTCAATATTTTTTCGCTCAAAATCATAAAGAACTTGGTAATTTCATAAGACTCCATTGACAAAAACAAATGCATCACTATTAGAGCGTATGATGACCAGGAAAGAGTGTCTCAAGGCACTATCAGGATCCCAATCTAAGTGGGCCCAACCACTATGGAAACCACATGTCAGGTCCTCAACCTTGACTTTCCCTACAACATCCTCCAAGGACGCCCATGGATCCATGGAATGAAGGCGGTCGCCTCAACATTCCACCAATGTGTCAAATTCTTATACCAAAATGAGGAGGTCACAATACATGGTGATCCAAAACCATTCACCTATTGCAAAAATTTGGAAGACAAGTTCTATAAAATTCCCCAAGTGCCAAAGAATGATGAAGGTCCCTCCACTTCATACATAGATCCATCTAACCTTGCCTCCACTTCTATGACATAGACACCCTCCATCCCCAACATATCCTACATCAAGCTCATGATCCGGGACAATGGGTGTGGAGATTACAAAATGAGAAAAAATGATTAAGTTGTAGGAGAGTTACCACAATCTCCTAGGCCACATGGGCAGCCCCAACTAGTTGAAACACCTATCCACACTTTTAGGGCTGATCCTTCTGGATTCCACCATTGGGGGGATCTCAGTTGGGAAAATGTGGACGAAAGAGACATTGCAAGCTCGATATACCAAGATGAAAGGCCCACACCCACCCTACCCATGGATGAAGCTAGTAGAGGATTGCAAGTGATGCTTGGTATGGGCTACAACAAAAATGAAAGCCTTGGATGAAACAACAATGGACGACTGGAACCCATCATTATGGAGAGATGAATGAGAAATATTGGCCTTGGATGTACCCCTTTGAGTATAACCGTACATGGTAGAGGTACCCCTAGTAGAGAAGTCAGGTCTCCCCCTTAGTTATCAACAACCACTCTTCAAATACCCGTATCCATAGGTTTTCCCCTAGATAATTTCACCTTCGACATAATTGATGTTTGTAGTAGTAGTGATGAAAAATATATCATAACAGGCCTTCCCATGCTTTTTGAAGATTCCTCACTGATGATTAGTGCCTCATCCTTTGAGTCAGATCGCCAAACTCACAAAATAAACCTAGTTTACCCCCAACTCATCGAATACGACCAACGAGGACCACCGGTTCTAGACACATTCAAAAACAATGGGGCTCTCTCAGAATTCATGGGACTAAGGGATAAAGTACCATGCGAAGATCACAAGGTTGGGTTCGACATCACATTGGACACACAAGAATATTATGGGGAGATGATTGAGTCCTTCAGTCATAAAAGAAAAACAATGAGAATAAGCTTAGGGTCATTGAGTGAAAACCACACTGTGACACTCTCTAACCATAGAATAGTAAATATAAAGGACACATCCAATGGTGAAAACCTCTCTGAGGCACCAAAGGATGAAGGATTCAATCTCCCCCCTACTGTACTTCAAGATAAATCATTAGTCCTAGCTCAGAATGGTGCAATCCTATCAATCTTGGAACAAAAGAAACATCACACCTCACTTTCTACATTGAGTCACTTCTATCAGAAGAACAAGAACTATTAGCAACATTCCTAAGAGAAAAAAAAGTGAACTTTGCATGGACCTACGCTAACATGTCGTGTCTCGATCCGGAAGTCTTGGTTCATCATTTAGCTATCTACCCAGGGGCAAAGCCAGTGAGACAAAAATTGAGAAAGATGCACCCTCAAATAGCCTTGCTAGTCAAGGTAGAATTACAAAAAATCTTGGATGTCGGTTTTATATGCTCAATTGATTATCCAGAATGGGTATCAAATCTCATGCCAGTTTCAAAACTAAATGGGGGCATCCATATCTACATTGACTTTAGTGACCTAAACAAAGCATGTCCTAAGGATGATTTTCCACTACCCAACATTGATATGATAGTGGAAATGACGACCACACATGAGATGCTATCACAGATGGATGGCTTCTCAGGGTACAACCAGCTTATGATTGCAAAGGAATACCAACATAAGACATCGTTTACATGTCCATGGAGTACCTACTACTGGAACATGATGCCATTTGGGCTAAAGAACGTAGGTGCAACATACCAAAGATCCATGACACTGATTTTCCATGACATGATCCATAAAATAATGGAAGACTACGTAGACGACATATTGGAAAAATCTAGAAAAAGACAAGATCACATAGTAGCCTTGAGCTCTATTTTTGATAGATTGGAAAAATATAAGGTCTATCTCAACCCAAAGAAGTGTGTCTTTGGGGTACAATATGGAAAAATCTTGCGATATATAGTATCAATGAGAGGAATTGAGGTAGATCCCGCTGAGGTCAAGGGAATTCTCGATATGGAAGTAATCGAGACATTAAAGTAGATGAGGGGTCTACAAGGCAAGCTCCAATCCATCCACAGGTTCATAGCACAACTGGTAGATAAGTAGATCCCATACTCTCATCTACTCCACAAGGGAGTAGCATACAAGTCAGATGACAAGTGTGATTAGGTGTTTAGTAAAATTGAAGAATATCTATTTACGCCACCAGTATTAATGCCACTAATTCCAAGAAATCCATTAATCCTATATATCTCAGCAACAACAACAACCCTTGATTCTCTTTTAGCTCAAAATGATGAAAATGGGATAGAGAGGGCCATCTATTACATCAAAAAAACAATGGTCGACCATGAGTTAACTACTCATTCATTGAAAAAGATTGTCTAGTAGTAGTGTTTTCTTCACAAAAAAAATGACATTACATGTTGGCACACAAAATCAAACTCATCGCTAAGATCGATCCCCTAAAGTATCTATTGTCAAAGGAAATTCTCACAGGAAGGATGGATAAGTGGGTCATTATACTATCAGAATATGTCACTGAATATGTGGAGAAAAAATCAATCAAAGGACAAATCATTGCAGACCAACTAGCAGAGGCTCCAATCTATTCAGAGAATCCACTCATATCAGAGTTTCTAGATGAATCCATCTTTAATCTTAGCATAGACGATCACTGGAAAATCTACTTTGACATCTCATACACACAACATGGATCAGGAGCCAGTGTTTTCTTCATCACCCCATAGGGGGATTGTATTCCTAGATCCTACAAATTGGCATTCTCCTGCACTAACAACATTGCAGAGTATGAGGCTTTAACCATAGGTCTCAAGATTGTAGCACAGTGGTGGATTAGGGATCTCAAAGTCTATGGAGATTCACATCTTATTATCAACCAAGTCAATGACGAGTACCAAACTAAGGATGATAAATTGACACCATACAAAAAGTTAGTATAGAGCCTCAAAGAATCATTCATTGATATCACCTTTGAGCAAATACTGAGGGGTAACAACAGAGCAGCTAACGCCATGACAACAATTGGATCCTTACAGGATATCCCTCGCAATGTCCCAAAACATGAATTCTTGGTAGAGCAGCTTCTCGTACCCACATTTGAGGTACCAGAGTCAGAATATTTGTGTGAACTCATTGGTCCTGGTGATCCCTAGTATCACGACATCCCTACCTACTCGAGAATCGGAGTCCTCCCAGTTGGCATAACCCCAAAGCTTAAATGAGCCTTTGTCAAAAGGTCCTTACGATTTGTCATTGTAGAAGAAACCCTCTATCGTACAAGCATTGAAGGAACTCTATTGCGTTGCTTAAATCTTGAGGAAGCCCTAACTGCTCTAACTAAGGTTCACAATGGAATTTATGGTTCACACTCTAGTGGTATGACCTTGGCTAAGAAGCTGCTAAGGACTGGGTACTACTAGCCAACAATAGAAAGACAAGCACACTACTTTGTCAGAAAGTGTTTACAGTGCCAGCAACATGGAGACCTTATTCATGCACCAACTCAAGAGCTTCATCCTATTGTTACACCTTGGCCCTTTTCGAAGTGGGGGCTCGATCTCATCAAAAAAATCATACCCACCTCATCCAATGGCCAAAAAATAATCATCACCACCATAGAGTACTTTAAAATGTGGGCCGAAGCCATCCCAATGACTTACATAACTGGAAAGTAGATATCCAAGTTCATCCTGAACTATCTCATTTGTCGATATGGTGTCCCCCAATCCATTATCTCTGATAATGGGGCACCTTTCAAGAATCAGGATGTGTGTGAACTTTTCCACAAATTCAATATCCAACATCGCTTTTCCACTCCATACTATCCCCAAGGCAATGGCCAATCAAAAGCTACCAACAAAACCATCTTGAAAATCTTGAAGAAAACAATCAATGAATCTAGTTGTGACTGACATTTTCAGCTAAATCCCACCTTATGGGCCTACCACACCAACATCTGCACACCATAAGGTGCCACCCCATTCTCCCTAGTCTACGGATTGGAAGCCATCCTCCCAATCGAGATTGAGCTCCCATCATTAAGGATATCAGTACAAAACCTTATTTCAGATGAGGAATATCAGGTTTCAAGGTTAAATGAGCTGGAGTTATTAGATGAATGGCACATGGATGACCTCAACCATCTACAAGTTTATCAGAACCAATTAAAGCACAGTTACAACAAGAAGATCAGGAGACACCCCTTCCAAGTTAGCGAACTTGTGCTAAAATAAAATAAGAAGAATGTGCCAAATCCAAAGAGAAAAAGAAAATTTGAGGCCAACTGGTTGGGACCTTTCATCATCACAACAAGCTATAAGTCATGGGCATATCAACTGTCAACACCAGAAGGCGAGCCTCTACAGGAGCCCTTGAACAATTGCAATCTCAAAAAGTTTTATGCCTAAAATCTTGCAAGGTATAGAACCAAAAAATACAAAAAAAATCAGAAAATGTCTTGAAAAAATGGTCACCCTGATGGAAACTTGGCAAACAGGTGTCTTGGTGATAACAAAAAAATTAAAAAATACAAAAATCCAAAAAAAAAATCATAAAAAGGATTGAAAACAATAAAATAAAATAAAAATCGTCCTCTAGTGAAAATCACTTCGGTGGTGCTTTGGACAAGTACCTTGGTGAAAAATTGGCAAAGAGGCGCCAAGCGTAAATAAAGCACTCTCCATCCACTAGGATATTCAAGGCCTGTTCTGTGCACTCACTTATCCATCACATATGTTCACATTATGTACCATAGCTTTATATTGTGCTCGTATCATGTTCCGCCATAGTACTACTTGACATATTCCTAAGGTCAGTAGTCTATTGCATCATGTTGGGGGCATGCTATTGTACCTACATCAGATCAAATTCGTGTATATTCTTGTGATCTTCCTTAAAAATAAAAAATCCAAAAACATTCAAAAAATCCATAAAAAATTCAAAAACATTCAAAAAATCCATCAAAAAATAAAAAAGATTCAAAAAATCAAATTTCACATTTTAGGTCAATCCTTTAGGCGTCTGTCACAATGACAATCCGTTTTCCCATCTATCTCATCATTGAGTCAAGTATGTTGTCAGTCGAATTGTGTGGTCTCTACGTGTATAACGTAGGCAAGGCTAATCTATGGATCAACTCCCAAGACCCCTAGGATAGGTCTTTAAGTCGGTCTCTTGGTTAAAATACCAAAAATACCAAAAACATTTGTAAAACATCACAAAATTCAAAAAAATAGCATCAAAACATTTTCAAAACATCAAAAACATCCAAATATTTGAAAAAACCTAAAATGGTGCATTTGTCTCATATCGGTTTCACTCACAATAAACATCGCTCATAGTAAATCATCGTCACCTTCATCCTTTGATAAGGCAATCAAAACCAAGTCTAGCAAGTTCAAAAGTGAACACCTAATCGTCAAAGTCTCAAGTCTAGATCAGTAAGTCATCAAGTTGGTCAACTCAGAGTATCGATAGCTTATCATCCAAAAAATCTCATCAAAACCCTAATCACAACAAGTCCTAGGAATGTGACCTTCCTGCGATGGACATCAACATCAGGTATCACTGTAGTTTAGTCTTTGGCTAGCGGTACGAAGAACGTTAGCTTGTTTGTTTACTTTATCTTGGTCTTTTTTTTAGACTTATCTAATTTTGCGCTCATTCCAAGGACCTCTCAATGATGTCTAAACAAAAAGATTTAGAGAGAAAGGAATGGGGCAATGATCATTGTCTTTTTATCTGTTGTGCTTGTTGGATAGTTTTGTAAAATAACTTTGTCATGCGTGCTTTGTTTTGTTTGTAGGGAGGATGTTTTAGGCGTCTTGTTGACCACATAAGAAGACTTTCCTTTTTATGTTTTGGTTCGAGATGTTTAGAATATCTGAATTGCATTCTGAATACGGTTTCGTTTGTCAAGTGTGAACAAGAGTACTCCTATCTATTTGATGAGTCAAAGTCCATCACACTAGGCGCAACACCATCCTAGTTCTTAATACCTTGATGCATCACACTTATGTGTGTTATCAAACATAAAGAAGGGTATGCTCTTTATCTTTCCCATCCTTGGATAAGAAATACATCATCATCATTCATCATCATATCCAATAAAGTCTTGATGACTAGGGGACTTGTTGGACTTCTTCATCTTCTTGGATTTAAGGGTTGATCCCTCTCATTCTTCTATCCGCTTTCGCACTAACAATGCATCCATCCCGCATCCATCTTGCATCTTGCATAATCACGTCATATCATCAGAGGACAACATCATCCATCTCATCCATCTCACATGCATTGCATAATCATTTAAGTTGTTTAGGATAATATAGATTTTTTATTCTAAGCGTCTTCCAAACATCTCATTTGCATAATCATTTAAGTTGTTTAGGATAATATAAATTTTTTATTTTAAGCATCTTAAAAACATCTCATTTACATCATCATTATCATATAGATCAGTTAGTCATAGCCATCCATACACCCATTTTGAACCTCTTTGTCACAAGATCAACCTCAAATCGAATATTTTCGCTCGATCTTTCGAGGGGGCAATGCACTAACATACTTATTTCCACTGGGGCATCCAAAAAAATCAGATTTTTTTTTAATTTCGATGTTGGCAGCATCATTCTTTGAACCAATGCAACGAGTACATTGCTTCAACGAGGGGAAACAAGTAGACGTGCAAAATTAACATCATTGATTAACATCATATTTGATCATTTTCTTCTTAATTAATTAAATTAAATTATTTAATTAATGTCCTAAGGTTCCTCCATTTAACTAAATAAAATCCAAATATTTAATTAAAACTCTAAATATTCATTTTCTTCTCATTTGATTTAAAACAAATCCAAAAATTTAAATCAAATGTCACATGAACTAATCACTAGATTAATTAATCAAATCTCTAATTAATGCTAAGCCTAACCCATGTCCCATCCTCTAGCTTTTTCCACTTGCACAATCAATCATTTAGTTTGATTTATTAAAAGCTCTATTTTCCTCACAAAGCATATTCCCAAGGAATATGCCCTCATTAAGTCCCCTTGTTTGACCTTTTTGTCCAAACAAATTTCCCCCCAAATCCCTCAACCATATATGCATTTAAGGCTATTTTCAAATTTTAAATTGGCACATTGGCAAAAACTTGCGCAACCATGGTCCATTCACATGGTGACAAGTGGTACAAACCTATTGGTTGAGGATTAGTCCCACATTCCTCAAATTTGCTTCTTCTTCTCTCAATCTCTCCTATAAATTCAAGGCCTTTTCTCTCATTTTTCATCTACAATCTTAGCACTCTCACTATAGGCTTGACTTAAGTTCATTTTACATCTCTTTGTCTATCATCATTTGAGTTTATCTAGGATTGGGAAAGGGCTCCTTTACATGGAAAGGGTGCACCGATCCACTATGGAATAGGTATGCATTGTGCTTCTTTTATGCTTCCACTTAGTTTGTTTGTTACTTTGTTTATGAGGTATAATCTATTATTTCATAGAAGCATTTTTTTATCTGTTTAGTCTTGAACTCACCATGCTAACGAGTGTACGAGTTTATAGATAATTTATATATTTTCATGCTCACATCCACATAAATTCAAAGACATTTTCAACACATTGTGTGTGGGAAAATGTTTTTTCTTACATTAATATTGTAAAGCCAAGTATATATGAATGTTGTCCACATCTTATTTTATATATGTACATATGTGCACACAAGAAAATAAAAATGAAAGACTGCATCAGATATCAAAACCTCCACAAAAAAAAATTTCACAGTAGCAAACCCATCCAAAACCATTGGCACAAAAGGTGAAGCATAAATCAAACAATATTCATTTCAACAAATAATATAGTCTTTTGTAGAGCACAATCAACAATGCATGTATATGTACATCTAACTTGATATATATATATATTTGAACAAATTTTATTTTGCAGCTGCATATACATCTATTGCATACATTAAATAGACCTTTTTAATTATGATTTCTTTGAACCTCAAAAAATAAACTATTATAATGATAGACTATATAGTAAGTGTAATAAGAAACATTGATTTCACTATTGATCAGAGGGGTGGATGATGTATATTCTTGCTTGAGACTTTGGTGAGAGCTAATCATGCTCCATGATGCAATATGACAGGGTCGACAACATGCCTCATTTTATTGTGTTTGTTTATGAGATTAGATGCAAAGAACGTTCATTTTTTTGGAGGCCACCTATGGATATATCTGAGTAACAAACTATGATGATCCATGATCAATATGGTAGAGTGGAGAGCATGGTTTCTTTTGTTGCATTTATTATTGTAAGGTTTTGGTGCAGTGGTGATGGTTGTAAGTAACACCTGCCCATTAAAATCCTTGGGAAATAAAGTGAATGTCTATGCAATTATCGATAAGGTATTCTTGGGTGTTGTTCTCTGGGTTTACCTTGTCCTTGAAGATAGTTGTGAGTGACGAGCGAAAGATTCTGAGAAGGTGCAAGTGACACCATCAGTTCTATAGTTTGTGTGTAGGTGGTTGGAGGTTATTTTGTGTTTTTTGCATGGGGCAATCTTTGCAAAGCAATGGAAAAGTGTCGATTCTGATAATTCTTTGTCAATTTTTTGCAAGTCATAGGGAAAGAAGGGAGTCTAGAGTGAAAGAAATCTAGAAGAGGTGTATTTGAAGCAAGCATGAAGATGTGGGGGAATAGGTGCATACTGGTAAAACCGTATGTCAAGTATTTGGAAAATAGATTATGTTATTTTGCAAAGGGCATTGTTGATTGTTGTTCTGTAGTTTAGGTTATATTGTTTCATTTATGGTTTCCATGTAGTCATGAAGGGTGGAAGGTAGTGTTAATTATTTTTCTCTAGCTTAGTCTATATTATTTCTTTTTCAATCAAGGTCTGCTGAAAAAAAGACTACATAGTTTGTTGAAACAAAAAATTGTTTGATTTATGGCTCGTCTTTTGCAAGGATTGTTTTACATGGGTGTTTTTAGTGGGTTTTTTTTGTGTAATGTGGGTTTTTCCATCTAGGTGATTGTTGATACCAATATCCTTTGATTTATGGGTTTTGTTTTGTGGTGATTGTTACAACTCTCTAGATTAGGCTATATTGTTTTGTTTATGGCTCCAGTTTTGTGTGAATGGTTGCAAAATAGTTAATCTCGTGTGTTTTTTTTGGATTTTTCATTTGGGTAGTTGTTTAAACCAATATTGATTCATTTATTGTTCGTGTTTTATCGTGAAGGTTTTGAATTAGTCTGCTACAAGCCAAGCTTCTGTGAAGGCACAAGTGTGACTATCGGTTGTAGAGTTTCTATGAAGGTGGTTGGAGGCTATTATGTGTTTTTCTGTATGGGGTGATGGTTGTAAAAGTAGTGCAAAAGTGTCGATTTTGATAATTCTTTGTCCATTTTTTTGTAGGGAATTACAAAACTGTTGGTTGCAATAATTTTTTGTCCATTTTTTACAAGAAGTGGAGCAAGAAGGGAGTGGAGAGAAAGCATGCGAGAAGAGATGTATTTGATAGAAGCGGGAAGAAGTGCAGGGAGAGGTGCATATTGCAAAGACCATTTCTTGAAAATTTCAATTTTTTTTATTATATTATCCAAAGGGCATTGTTTCTTTTTGGGTGCTTATTACAACCATCTCTAGCACACACAAACCATACAAAAATTGATGTTGATGCCAAACAAAATTTAAGAGAGATATCCACACTACATTTTCCCTCAATTGACTGGCTAAGAAGGAAACAAATTAAATTTTTTTGTTGACTATAATAAGGCCTTGCTTTAGATCAGGCAATATATTACAGGCAAAAAAGGATTTGAATTTGTAGCCTTCTTGACGAGTAAATTGAGAGAAAATTCAGTCTGGATTTTTTCTCTCTTCATAAATTCGAAGGCGAGCGGTTATGTAGTGAGGAAAAAATATAGTATACACATATATTCAGATATAACAGTCTATATATAAGTAAATAGATACATGTGTACATCTATATATATATATTTGGTTATATGTGTCTATTCTTGATTGAACCTTAAGGTCTTTATTCTATGTATAGATATGTCAAGTTTTTTTTATATCAATATGGTTGTTTCCTTCTTCTTAGGTTGGATTGCCACATAGTGTTATATCTACACAATTGTTGCCCACTATTTGAATATTTATATGTATGTGTGCCTATGTATGTCTGCATATGGTCATTTCCAATAAGTTTTTCAATAAAGGAGTTTCTAGATGTTGCTATTAAAACCATTATTGTTTCATTTGAAGCTTCTAATTGTGGTTACAGTTGCAATGCTATATAGTTTGTGCTATTCTCCAAAAGGCATTGTTGATCAATTTTCTCTATCTTTGGTTATATACTACAAGCAACAAAAGATTTGAATTCCTAGCCCTCTCTTTGAGTCAACTCATAGGAGATTCATATTGGATGTTTGCTCTGTTCACAAAATTGAAGGATAGGAGTTATGGAGGAGGCAGAAAATATGGTATACACATCTATTTAGATATAGCAGGCTATTTATAAATACATATGTACATTCATATAGATACATATATATATGCCTATATGTGTTTGTTCTTGATTGAACCTTCAGTTCTTTATTCTAAAATTCAATGAAAAAATCATTCACTCTCAACACCTTGCTATGCTAATTAAGTATCATATGAACTATGAGTGGAATTCATTATAATAAAAAATATATATCAAACAAAGCATTATTTACAAAGGAACATAAAACATTCATTTTTATTTTTTTTGAGAACATAGTTATTTATTAGGTAAGAAAGTTTTTATTTGTTTCATCCTCAAAAAGGAATTATCACAATAATAGGGCTTATACTAGGCACAATAAGCAACAGTGGTTTCCGCATAGAATATTTCTCAAAACCTGTTTGAAGCAATCTAAGGGAGAATTCAAATACTTTGTAGAAGTCTGAACCACCAACAAGGTAGAGAACAACAATCACCATAAACTGTATAACTTCAACATTTTTTTTGCATTATAATGATATGGAAAAAGCACAAACCAACACCCATAACAAATTCAAAGTAAGAAACCCATGTAAGAATATACTCTTTTCTCAACAAAACCTTATATAAAACTGAAAAATATTGCCTCTTCAATAACACCTCGGAAATAAAACAATATAGCCTAAGCTAGATAACAACAATGAGAAATGCCTTATGGAGACCAACATAAATTATATTATGTCAAAGCCAAACAAAAACAATCACCAATGCCCTATCAAAATGAACATAAAATATATAATATTAACTATTTTGTTGTGTTGCAACCATATCCACAAAAAATTAAATTCAGCCTAAACACCAACACATATGCAAAAACCCACAAAACATATAAATCACAGTTACAAAGCCATGCAAAAGTATAGTATTTTCTCAAGATCACCTTATTGCGATGTGGAAAAATATAACTTGTGAACAACACCTTACTAAAAAAGAACAACACCTTACCAAAAACAATATAGATTATGATCAACAAAAAATAAAAAATTCACAAAAAAAAACCATGCAAAACCATAGACACAAAACACGAATGATAAACGAGTGTTTTCTCAACAACAACCTATCAAATTTTGAAACAATAAACACCACCTTACCCGAAATCGAACAATATTTCTACCACAAACCACGAACCACAGATGGAACAATATCGCAAAACATTTTTTTGATATCCACCTCTTCCCACTAGCTTCCTACAAAAAATGTGCACCCTCACAAAATAACCTTCATCCACCTTCATAGAGGTCAGAAAACACTACATAGAACTTGCACCCTCACAAAAGCTTACCCTTGTCGCTCACAACTCTGATATAAAGTATAGCAACAAAATGAGACCCAACAATACCTTACCAAAAATCTTGCAGACATTCACTATGTTTCTCAAGGTTTGAGGCACCAAGTGTTCAACCATCACCAGTACACTAAAAGAATACAACAATTAATGTTGATGTGAACCAACATTTAATTTTGGCAACCTTCTCTATCCACACAATAGGAAATCCGCCAAAGCCATCCACCACTTTTTTCATGGCCACCAAAAGGCAAAAAAATTGAGGAGGCTGACAAAAAATTTGACCAACATTCAAACACATCCGCCACCTTTTTTGCAGCCACAAAAAGATAAAAAACTAGGGAGGCTGATGAAAATTCCAACCAAAGTTCACACAAATAGCCTATCGGTCAACCGCAAAAAAATGGAACCCATAAAGAGACAACCACAAAAAAATCAAAAAATGTTATTTTCTCAACAGAACCTTATCAAAAAATGATATAATATAACCTTTTCAACAACACCTCCAAAATGAAACAATATAGCTTAAGCTAGACAAAAACAATGAGCGATGCCTTATGGAGACCAATATAAATTGTATTATGTCAACTACTTTAAAGTCAAACAACAACAATTAATAATTCCCTATCAAAATGAACATAAATTGTATAATATTAACAATTTTGTTGCATTGCAACCATAACAAGAAAAAATGTAATTCAGCATAATAACCAACATAGATGCAAAAACCCACAAAACATAGGAAATCACAGTTACAAAGCCATGCAAAAGTATAGTCTTTCCTCAACACCACCTTATCGCAACGTGGAATAATATAGATTTTGAACAACACCTTACAAAAAATGAAACAGTGTAGCCTAAGACAGACAACAACACACAACAATACTTTATCAAAATCAATATAAACCATATAACGTTAACTATATTAAAGCTAGACAACAACAATCAAAAAATCCGTTATGGAATTCAACATAAACTGTATAATGTTAACTATAATAAAGCTACACAACAACAATCAATAATGCCTTAAAGAAACCAATATAAATTATACAAGGATGGCTATTTTATTCCATTACAAACAAAGGGACAAAACACAACGCATAAATCAGACTATATTAGTCTCCACCCAAAAAAATACTTTTTTCTCAACATAACCCTATCCAAAATTGAAACAATAAAGCCTTTTCAACAACACCCTTTCAAAAAGCAAAAATATTCATAGTAACAAACCCAACCAAGAAAATACTTTTTTTTCTTCTTTTGAATAGAACCCTGTCCAAAATTGAAACAATATAGTCTTTTCAACAACACCTTATCGAAAATAGAAAATATAGCCTAAGCTAGACAACAATAATCAACAATGCCTAATGGAATCAAGCATAAAGTCTCTAACATTAACAATTTTACTTGGTTGCAACCATAACCACCAAATGAAAGCAATACATCAAACAAAAACCACAACCACAAAACCACAACGCTTTATAAAAAAATAGAACAATTATAGAATTCTCAACAACACCCTCTAAAAAATGAGACAATATAGCCCAAGGTAGACAACAACAATCGACAAAAACTGCATAACATTAACAATTTTAGTCCAAACCAAACACACCCACATAAACATAAGCCATCAAGAGAAATTGACAAAATTTAATAGTAACAAATCCATGCAAAAATATACTCCTTTCTCAACAAAACCTTACAAATTATTGAAACAATATAGCCTTTTCAATAACACCTTATTCAAAATTCACAATAACAAACTGATGCAAAAATATACTCTTCTCCCAATAGAACCTTATCCAAAATTCAAAGAATATAGCCTTTTTCAACAACACCTTATAAAAATGAAACAACATAGTTTAAGCTACAAAACAATAATCAACAAGCCTAATGAAATCAAACATAAACTATATAAAATTAACTATTTTATTCTGTTCCAACTATAACTACAAAATAGAAGCCATAAATCGAAGAATATTGGTTTGAACAACGAACCAGATGCAAAAACTCACAAAACCATAGTCACAAAGCCCATGCGAAATGATAGCCACAAAATGCCAACCATAAACAAAACAATACTGCTTTTAACAAAAAATATACTCTTTTCTTAACACCTTATCGAGAATTGAAACAATATAGCCTAAGCCAGAGAACAATTTAATCAAGAATACCCAATAGAACCAAAGATAAACTATATAAAATTAACTATTTTATTACGTTGCAATCATAACCACAAAACCAAATCCATAGAGAGAAACCCACAAAAAATTAAAAGTAACAAACCCATGCAAAAATATACTTTTTCTCAAGAGAAAATTATTGTAAATTGAAATAATATTTCCTTTTCAACAGTACCTTTTCAAAAACAATACCTTTTCAAAAATGAAACAATATAACCTAAGCCACAAAACAATAATCAACAATTCCCAATATTCAATAATGCACAACTATATAAGGTTAACTATTTTATTCCGTTGCAACCATGACCACAAAATAAAAGCCATAAATCAAACAATATTGGTTTGAACACAGAAAAATTGTATAACATTAACTATTTTATCATGTTGCAACCATAACCACAGAACGAAAGCCATAGAGAGAAACCCACAAAAAAATAACAACAACAAACCCATGCAAAAATATACTCTTTTCTCAAGAGAACCTTATAAAAAATTGAAATAATATTTCCTTTTCAACAACACCTTTTCAAAAATGAAACAATATAGCATAAGCCAGAGAAAAATAATCAACACTACCCAATATTCAACAATGCCCTACTATATAACATTAAATATTTTATTCTGTTGCAACCATGACCACAAAAGAGAAGACATAAATCAAACAATATTGGTTTGAACATCGACCTAGTTGTAGAAACCCACAAAACACAAAAATTCATAGCTAGAAACCCATGCAAAAACATAGCCACAAAACGTCAACCATAAACCAAACAATGTTCATTTTTACAAACAATATAGCCTTTTCTCAACACCGACCTATCAAAATTTGAAACAATCAACAATACCTCCCCAGGAACCAAATAGTATAGCATGCCACAAACCACAAATGAAACAATATCGCAAAGGGTTATCTCAATATGCACATCTTCCCACTTCGTTCAAATAGACCACAAAAGAGAGAATATCGCAAAGGTTTATTTTGATATGCACCTATTCCCGCTTTGTTCAAATAGAACTCTTCCCACTAGGTCTCCCTACATTGCCTTGTTTCTCAAACCCTGGAAAAAAATACATAACATTAACAAATTTATTTCATTGCAAAAAATTAAAAATTCACATTAACAAACCCATGCAAAACTATAGACATAAAACACGAATGATAAACGAGTGTTTTGTCAAGAACAACCTATCAAAATTTCAAACAATAAAGACTACCTTACTCGAAATCAAATAATATAGCTTGCCAAAACCACGAGCCACAAATGGAACAATATCTAAAAGGGTTATTTCGATATCCACCTCTTCTCGCTAGCTTTCCTGCAAAAAAAGGGCACCCTCATAGAATACCCTTCGCCCACCTTCATAGAGGCCTTGTTTCTCAAAGCCTACAAAAAATTGCATAATATCATCAGATTTATTCTGTTGTAAAAATTTAAAAATTCACAGTAACAAACCCATGCAAAACCATAAACACAAAAAATGAACGAATAACGAGTGTTTTCTCAACAAAAACCTATCAAAATTTGAAACAATAAACACTACCTTACCTGAAATCAAACAATATAGCCTACCACAAACCGTGAACCACAAATGGAACAATATCACAAAGCGGTTTTTTGATATCCACCTCTTCCCACTAGCTTTCCTGCAAAAAATGGGCACCCTCACAAAATAACCTTCACCCACCTTCACAAAGCCTAGACAATGCTGCATTGAACTTGCACCCTCACAGAAGCTTACCCTCGTCACTCATGACTTTGATAGCAGGTATAGCAACAAAATGAGACCCAACAATGCCTTATAGAAAATCTCGCAAACATTCGCTATGTTTGCCGAGGTTTGAAGCGTCGGGTGTTCAACCATTGCCAGTACACAAAAAGCATACAACAATTAATGTTGATGCAAACCAATGTTTAATTTCAGTGGCCTTCTCTATCCATGTGACAGGAAATCCACCAAATCCATCTGCCACCTTTTCCATGACCGTCGGAAGGCTAACAAAAAAATTCTGACCGCCATTCAAACATGTCTGCCACCTTTTTCATGACTGTCGAAAAGATCAAAAACTGGGGAGACTAACAAAAATTCTGACCAAAGTTCACACAAATAGCCTATTGGCTAATTACAATGTACGAAGGACCAAACCTTAGTGGGAGAGGGTTTTCCTCCCCCATGATCACTTGCTGACGAGCCCTTGGCCTTGGAAGCCATGTTCACACCGCCTTGCATAGCCATTCATATTTTTTAATTCCTTTTACCTTTATGTTGTATCTTTGGTTTGACACCAATGATTTTATTTGTAATCGACTCTCCCTCCCTCTCCATCCTTTTCTCTTTCATCTTGGTTTTTAGGAGTAATTTAGATTTAGGATAGTGTTAGTTTGAGCTTCATTGTAACTATTTTTTATGGAATGATTAAGAATTATTGTTTGGTTTAATTCATTTATCTTTATGAATTGAGTCAAATTTTATCCACTTTTTATGCTAGTGTTTAGTATGACTCACTAATTAAATATATTTATATGCAAAAAATCTATCATGAATACCCATAGGGTCCACATGAGGTGTAGTGAAATAATCTTTATGAAACATATTGTCATTTATAAAATAAGATAACACATCGAATGAGCATGGCTCTATGGATATAAGGTCGTCATAACATATGAAAGGATGATAATTAATAGGCAAGTCAATGTCATGTGTACATGAAGATTGTGTACCCAAATAACATAACTTATCATTCATAGAATTAGAAGATAAATGTGTATAAGAAACATGGTTTGCAGTAAATATGTCTTATTAAATCAAATCATTTAAATAATATTTGCTAAAAAATAAATCACAATGAGAATCAAGAACACTATAATCATTGTCCACAAAAGAGATTGAACAATTGAGGATCATGGGTAAATTATAGTAATAATATCCAATAGTGATGGTAAAGTAGTGACCAAATATCTATATGAACAAAATGAACAAAATAAGTGATATAATGCTTCTATAGATAAGTTGATCCCATTTATGCGATAGAATATTATAAGTGAATAAGGGATAAATGGATCACATAAAAAATTCTATAAATATTATAGAATAAGAATAATATAAATGTGTGTAAGAAACATGGTTTGCAATAAATATGTCTTATTAAATCAAATCATTTAAAGAATATTTGCTAATAAGTAAATCACAATGAGAGTCAAGCACAATATAATCACTATCCACAAAAGAGATTGAACATTTGAGGATCATGGGTCAATTATAGTAATAATATCCAATAGTGATTGTTAAGTGGTGACCAAATATCTATATTAAGAAAACAAATAAAATAATGATATAATGCTTCTATAGATAAGTTGATCCTATTTGTTTGATAAAATATTATAAGTGAATAAGGGGTAAATGGCAATAAAAATCCATGCTATAAGAATAATGGTCTATCCAAACATGAAAAGTGTAGGGTTCACAAGAGTATGAAATAAAGATGCAAAATCAATCAAAAGGACTCAAATGATATGAAAATAAGGTATCATATATTTTAACTCAAAATATTAATACAATTTATTTCAAGTCAAGAAATTAGTACTGTCTACTTTAAATAAAAAATAAATACAAGATTAGATCTAATATAGATATAAAATGTGAAATCTTAAAACTCAGACAAAAGATGAAAAAGTTGGATAAAAGCTACTGTATGTGAATAAGCAAACCAAACCCTAAAATAAAATGTACTAGGTGAACACAACACTAAGAAAGGAAGGTCAGATATGAAAATAAGATACAGAAAAAATAATAATCTAAAAACCCTAATCGTGATAACAAATCCAAGGAGCTTAAACTAAAATTTGAAGGGATAAAACTAATGGACGACGTTAGAGAAAACAAATAGACACAGTAAGTCGAGACGTCGCTCCATGCCAACCGACGCCCAGCAAAACATTGTGTTCTTTAAATACTCCCTTGCTATTTATCTTCTCACAGCCGGTGCCTCTCATTAAACTTTGTTGTTGGGACTCTGTACAGAGTTAAATTAGTGATGGCGGAGCAACGCAAGGTGGCAATAAAAACCTCAGACGAGAAGAAGGTTGATGTGGAGTATGAGGTGGCTATGCAGATGGAGATCGTTAAAGAATATATACAAGATAAAGGCAACTACCCTAAGTTTCTTGAAGGCACCGACACTTCTGTACCTGTGCCCAAAGTTTCCAGCACGGTGTTAGCAAAGGTTATTAAATATGTCGAATATCATTTGGAAGCCAACAAATCTGACCACTCAGAGGAAGATATAAAAACTTGGGATAGGCAGTTTGTAGCTGTTGATGAAGCAACACTTTACAATCTTATTATGGTATGTCTGACATTTTATACACTGTTCACATTGTACTTCTCTTTAGATTTCTCAGTTGTACGATAGTTTATTTTGTAATTTATGTGGGATGTGCAGGCTTCTGATTACTTGAAGATAAACAATCTTTTGGATTTCTTATTTCAAACTGTTGCTGATATGATCAAAGATTTATCACCTGAGAAAATTCGGCAGAAATTTGGCATAGAAAATGATTATACTCCGGAAGAGGAGGAAGAAATCAGGCGTCAAAATGCATGGGCTTTTGATGATTGAAAACTTTATAAGGATATATTGCTTATATAATATTCTTATAGGTTGATGGAAAAATCTTTTCATTGATTAAATTGTTGTGGGAACTCTAATAGTTATGATTTCGCTTGGCAGATTCAATAAGAGTTTGCATTAATTCAATTTTTTATTGTGTTTATTCATGTTAATGAGTTTAGGGTGATTAATAATATTCAAATGTCATTTTGCTAGTCATTTTTAGATTTAGATGTTTAAATTTTGTAACATCTAAAAATTAAGGGTGAACAGATTGTATCTTATGTTAGTTATAAGTTAAAAGGAATATTCAAATATGTTTTGTACATAAAGTTAATTAAATAAATTGAATTTAGATATTAATTTTGTACATATAGATTTCTATTACACAAGGTTAAATATTGTTTTCAAATACAAAGAAGTGAAAGTTATGTATCAATTAGAAAACAAAAGACAAATGGCATGACACCACATCATAGCCTATAAAAGGGTGGCATTTTTACCTTGTTGGTTTATTAACTTTTTTCCTCCCTTGCCCCACCTCTAATACAATGATATTTCATGTTTAGGGTTTGAGAAGAGAAGCCTAGCATTATTTGTCTAATCAATTTTTTTAAATCATGTTAATATTTTATGTAATAGTAAGAGATTTCAACCATCTATGTTTTTGTATTTAAATATTGAAGTATTGAAATACATACTTGAGTGATACACAGGTATGGTTTATGCATTGAAATGAGCCTCTTTGTCTACTATATTGTTTGTCTAGTTATTTCATATCTACCCTTTCTCCATGCAACCAACTTCTTCAACCACTTGAAAATATTTATCCCAACAAGTTGGCTTTTGACTTGATGGATTGAGATCTTACCCCAATTATTAATGATAGGTCTCCTCAATAATTGAATCCTTTTAGTGAAATTCCTATGTGGTGGAAAAATCATCATAAGAATGATTACCCATTTGATTGAAAATGAGTATCTATTTATGAACACAATCTCAAACTTAAACTCCTTGATCCATATGGATACCCATTATGGTTTGGGATCTTGTTAATAAATGGGCACCCATTACAAATACATACAAATTTAGGAATGCGTACATATTCCTTATTTCTATTAATTATTTTCTTAACACAATCTAATTTTTAGAATGTGTACCCATTTTAGAACATGTATTTATTTTTAGAATGACTGTGTTTAAGAACAACTATGCATTTCATAAAATTTAAAATTTGATACCATAGTTTTTATTAGTTTTGCTTTTGGGAGAGACTTGAAAATCCAACCTTCAACATTGGACTTGTGAGTAAATGATGATAGAATGAATAATTTATCTATTCACTATACTTAAGTGTACTTAGGTTGATGAGGTTAGACAACATCTTGTCTAACTTAATGTGCAACCTATTAGACCTTTAGAGGTTACTGAGTTGTTTAGTAAACCTCATGTGCTACCTTTTGAGGTTGGAAGAATTTCGATCTCACCTCAAAGGTCACTCAACACTTCGGATCAAGGTTGATCACTTGGTCAAATAGGTTGTTGGTTTGCACATTCCAAGTGATCCATAGATTGACACCTATAGGACACTCGTCTACTCATTCGTACCACATAATGGAGAACTTGTCAATCCATTTGATAAGTGGATTGCCTCTTCCTTATCTATATATACAAGATCATATTGTAAATTTCAATTAACTTTTTTATTAATCTCTTTGATAATGTACATTAGGCTCATTGTATGATATTTTTGTGAAAACACAAGATTTTTTCTATTATGAGTTATCTAAAGATTATTAAGCAACACATGCATTCAAAATAATGGCCATTATCCACATGCTGCCCTGCAAGGTCAATGTCGTCCCTGCTGCTGAGAGAAAATAGAGGCAGCGTAGAAGTATGAAGGTCGTGGTAGATTGCGCAAGCCACCAATGAGGGAGGTCGAGCCTACGTAAAGAATCCATAGATTTTGTGAGATAAATATCTACAGATCGTGCCTAATTATAAGGTGCGTATGTTATTGCAATATCAGATTGTGGCAATATCTTCTTACGGAGGACTCCACGCCTCTTGTCCGCCCCTCCACATTACCCTCACTCTCCACTAGGTAGCGAAATACCAAGTTCTACCTCAACAAGCGGTATATTTCCCTAAATTTCAAGGCTTTGCAGCAGCGGCCTTTTGAAGTCTTCCCTGCTCGCCCTTTGATTCACTCAATTACTTTACAAGGGCTCTTTATTTTATTATTAATCACATAACCTTATGCATTTTTTGCACAATTGATGTTATATGTGAACATTAAAATATTACTCACAAGGTAAGTCTAAAATATTACTCACAAGGTAAGTCTTAGCTACAACAAGAGCTTAGGAGAGGTCATTTTTTCTGTCATGGTTAAAAAATTGTAAAAGTTTACTTAATTTTTTCTTTCGCAATGATTTTTGTTTAGGTCATAAATCCTTCTAATTTTCTTTTTTGGAGAAGATTTTTGTTCCCACTAGGTTTTCTCCTTTTTCTCTATTTATGAGAGAATGCATTGTATATGGGTACCTAACATGGCCTTAGATGTGACCCATTTCAATCTATTTTTACTTTTGTGATCTCCCCAAGTATCACTTAAGGGGGGTACATTAGAGTGATTTTTTTTAATCTTTTTTCTATATTTAAGTGTACATAGGTTGATGGGGTTAGAAAACATCTCAATCTAGTTGAATGCGCAACCTTTTAGACCTCTAGAGGTTACCAAGTTTTTTAGTAAATATCACGTGCTATCTTTTGAGGTTGGAAGAATTTCTATCTCACCTCAAATGTCACTCAACTCTTGGCATCAAGGTTAGTGACTAGGTCAAATAGGTTGTTGGTTTTCACATTCCAAGTGATCCATAGGTTGACACCTATAAGACACTTGTCTAATCATTTATTCCACATCATGGGGCATTTGTCAATCCACTTGGTAGGTGGATTGCCTTATTCTTGCATATATATGCAAGGTCATATTGTATAGTTCAATTAACTCTTTTACCAATGTCTTTAATAATATGAATTAGGCTTATTCTATGTGAGTGTTTTTTTGGATACAGAAGGTTTTTGTTGTTATGATCTTGGATGCAAATCCTAACAAATGACATGATAGTTCAACAATAGTAAAAACTAATTTTATCTATATTGTTTATTTTTTTCCAAAAGTTGTAGGCCGAATGAAAACCCAACATAGATGAAAATATCTATTTTTCAAATATGCATTTTTTTTCTTTTCGGACATGTTTTTATATTTAAGGGACTAATAAATTTGAAATGAGTGGATGACAACATAATCAAATAAGAACCTGTAAGTTGCAATATTCATTTACCCCTATGATTGAGTTATTGTCATTCTTTTATTTAATCCTATTAAAGATAGTTTTGGGTGTTATAGGCTATTGTAAGGGATTTACAAGGAAAATTTCTCAACAACAGGCCCTAGTTCCATACATTAGATCCCCATTTTGATGCATTCTACTTTATGTTCTTATAGGTAATATGACCATATATATATTAATTTAACTTTGGGAAATAAATGTATTAGAGGCCATTTGAAATGGACTTAGTAAAATCCATCACATTTTAGAGAAGGTTTCAAGATATTCTTACACCATATAAGGTTGAATATGTGTGAAAATGATCAATAACCATTATATTACCTAAAACATTTTTTTGGGTGGGTGATCAAAGATGGAAACCATTTGTGGACTATGATAAAATTCCTTGAGGTATAAGTCTAAAAATACCAAAAAAACAAAATCGAAGTCTCCTTATGAAAAGCCCATTAAGGCACTGTTAGACACAAAAAGAGAAAAAAACTATTATCAATGAAAACCTCACTAAGGTGTTGATATTAATGGGAACTAAAATTTATGTATTCATTTCTATAGTAGTAGGACTAGCTAATAATTTTGGTTGAATATACAGAAGAGGTCACTATTGGGACAATAAATAATCTAGGAAGATCACTTGTATTGAAACCAAATTAGAACTTATAAAATGGGAAACTATAATCTCAATCATAAAAATATACTATTATCTTTTCTTGGTCATACATTATGCTTGAATTGGATCCATCTTGAATAGTTCATCATATTTTGGTACACCTTGATATGAATATTAGAAATATGCATTCTAAAATAATTATTTTGGTCAAAAACTATTTAAAAAAATAGTTAAAGGATGGCTTCATCTTACCTGTCAGCTACGTATAATGATTCTCCAATATTGTCTAGCCATTGTATTCACTCTTCATTGTATTCACTTCATAACATTTATAAAAATACATGATTAAAATTTTGAGAGAGAACTACAAGAATTACATTGAAATCCTTATACTAATTTGGTACTCGGTGACGAGGATTGGTATCTCCAATAGGTTGGTACCTATAAACTTGTAGTAAAATAATTGTGTTGGTCACTAGATTTGGCTAATACATCCAAGTAGTCCTATTCTTTGTAGATCTCTCTCAAAAGGTTTTCAATGTAATTCTTGTACTAATTAATGAGAACACACTTATACTAAGAGGGGGTGAATTAGTATAAGGTAATCTTTTAATTTTTCAAATTATCAATCACAGTAATATCAATAACACAAAATCAACAATTAAGAACACAAGAAATACATTGAAAACCTTTCGAGAGAGAACTACAAATAATATGACTACTTGGATGTATTGGCCAAATCTAGTGACCAACACAAAATTATTTTACTACAAGTTTGTAGGTACCAACCTATTGGAGATACCAATCCTCATCACCGAGTACCGAATTAGTAATATACACCAATCTTTTCAATCTGAGGCACTAACCTCTTATGAATTTCTATTTCTTAAATTTTCTCCTTCAACAAATAATATTCATAAATTTTCTCCACAAAATCTTCCTTGAGTGATTTTATATGATATTCTTTTCTTCAAATATGCATGTGTTTGTAAGATATATCTTCTTATTTTTACACACTTCTTTCCACACATTTCTTACTCCCTCTTATATCTCCTTACCTCTATGAAGAGAGGCATCTCTTTGAATAGAGATAAACATTTCAAAATACATGACTTATTGTTATCACTCCCTAATGATGATTATTTTTGTCAAACACTTCTATATTTTTTCCTCTTATTAAAATATGATCATTGAGTTTTATCTTTTCATTTAATCTTAATTGCTTCCCCCTTTACGAATCAATGTTACTTTGTAATGAATCATTGATTCTTGTTAATACACCATTTTTTAGTAATTATTAATTTATGCTTTCATAATTAGTTAGATTTATTTTTGGTATATATGCCTTGACTTGGGTGATAAGTGTGGATGACCATGAATTTAAGATATTGATTCTAAATTTATTTTCCATATGACCCAGGTGCCAAGGGTAAAGGGAGTTGGCCAAAATAAATGGAAATTTGTCTTGCAAATATATCAATATGAAGAGGGGTTTTACTGAGTTACTTTGGATCACAATTAGTGTTCTTTTTCCTTTAGATAATTTTTTTCATAAATTCCTTGACACCAATGCAAATTAATCCAACAATAACCAACAATAATCATTCCTACAATGATAATCTTACTTTAGCCTCCTTGATAAAACCCTATATTGAAGGGGATTCAGTTGTACCTTACTTTTTAGAGTAATAAGTTATTATACTTAATTAATTATATGATACTGGTTAATTAATTAAGTCACTTATTCCTTTAGTTGCTTAAGCTAAACTTAGGCACATTAATAATTGATTAATTATCAAGTGTGCACACTAGGGCTTCATTTAGGGTTTCTTGATCTCCTTCATAAGGATTGATCTCTTTGTAACAATTGATTCTCAATAATGCATTTTTACTTTGAGGTTTACAAAACATCTTCTTTGGTTTTGCATGTCTTTTGCATGTGACAGGTGATTGCATGCAAGTGATCTTGGTTTCTAACATGGTATCAAAGCTCCAGACCTACAACTGCCTATTTGTGATTTGAAGATATGGCCTTTCAGTGAGTTTCAAGTGCAAGGGTTTCCACATACATCTTTTTTGCAAGATCTAGGGGTAACTGATTTTTCGGGACACTTTGGGCTCAAACGGACATCGCCATCACGTTCGCAACACCCCAAAACCCTAGAAACGCCTATCAAATTGTCCATTTTGGAGTAGTTGATTTTTGAGGCAAAAATTTTTTGCCAGAGAGGCCATACGACCTCCCCGACATGCCGTCCGAGGCGATTTTTTTTAAAAAAATTAAAAAAGGGGGCATCACTAGAGTGCTGCCTGCGGAGCAGTGCTACAGTGGTGCACTGCCCACAAAGCGGAGCTCTAGCGGAGCTCGCCAACTGCATGGTTGCGGTGCCCGCCCAGTTTGGCGGTGACCGCCAGCGGCGGCGGTTACCTCTAGCAGTGACCGCCAGCCGTCTGGCTAACCACTGGCGGGTCTGGCTTTTAAAAAAAAAAAAAAAATACAAATCAATCTGCCGCTAGGGTCATATGGGCGACCAGTGCTCGGCCCTGGGGGCCATTTTTTGCTTTTTTTGCAAAATAAGAAGAATCAAGAAAACGGGCATAACTTTTCGCTCGGTTGTCAAAATTGGGCAAATGAGATATTGTTGGAAAGCTGGTTCCAAGCACTATCTAATGGTGCTGGTTTTTCTGTCAGATTTTGTAGCTAGTGTTTTTTATTACTGTCTAAATTCAGATGTTTATTTTATGCTTCCGAGCTTGTAACTTTTTGCCACGATCTTTGATTTTCGCTATCTTTGTGGCATTGCAAAGGTATTCAGGAGCTCTATGTTGCTGTCCTTGCAATTTTTTTGTATTTGTCCCAGGTTGATCGCTTAGTCCAGATTTGGCCTGATGGGTTGTCTGGATATTACTTGGATGTTTTTGGCAGTTGGGAGGGAGCACCTTGCATCTTTGCACTTCGTTTTCAGTAATTCATCATTCAATAATCGACTATTGCTTCATAGATTCTAGGGTTGTTCCTGTTTCGAGTTTTTGAGTGTTCCGTGGCATCAGGTCTACTGTTGCATCATTATGATTCTGATATGGTTTTTTGTAGACAGAAGAATCTTTCCTTGCTTACCAGATTGCGGTTCCAGTGTTACTCTACAGTGCTCTTCTTGTGCTTCTTTGTAGCATGTCACCTCATTGTAGGGGGGTTTTTCCCACTGGGTTTTCCTTCTCAACCTCTTTCTTGCATTTTGTAAATGGGTATTTGATCAGGCCTAGTTGTTGGGACCCATCATTGCTTGCATGCATCTTTTTCTCGTGTTTTAGCTTCTTCCTAAGTTCATCTTAAGGGGTGGTGTTAGAGTAATAAGTTATTATACTTAATTAATTATATCATACTGGTTAATTAATTAAGTCACTTATTCCTTTAGTTCCTTAAGCTAAACTTAGGCACATTAATAATTGATTAATTATTAGGTGTGCACACTAGGGTTTCATTTAGGGTTTCCATTTTAGGGTTTCTTGATCTCCTTCATAAGGATTGATCTCTTTGTAATAATTGATTCTCAATAATGCATTTTTACTTTGAGGTGTACAAAACATCTTCTTTGGTTTTGCATGTCTTTTTCTTGTGACAGGTGATTGCATGCAGGTGATCTTGGTTTCTAACATTACTGTGATGTCTAAATTTGAAAGAGACTATAATTATAGGTTATGGAAGTCCATGATGGTATTCTCAAAGAAAGGTACTATTGACACACTATGGAAAAATATGCATACTAATATGTCAATAAATACCTATGTTGTTAGCATCACACACCTTATAATTGATCATAAACCCTCAATAATTTTTAAAAACCACTATTTCACTATATATTATCAACAAGGTAATAATCAAGTAGAGGCGTCTTATAAAATCTTGATCAATATGCTGAAGGTCATTAATTATATAATTGGTTATTACAATATTTATAACTCAAACCAACCTTATGGAACTATTGTACTAACTTATCTAGATTCCTCTAGCAACCACCCAATACTCACTAATCTTAAAAGTTGAACCCATCTTACCAATTATAATTGAACTAGTAGCATTACACATCTCTTTCCGTTACCTCATAATGAAGAAATAATATTAGTAGAATAATATCTAGATTGAACTACTTGATGAGAGGTATGCTAATTATTTGAATTATTTGAAGGCTTATCAAGATATAAAATTCACAAAGTTCACAAAACTTGTGGAACTTCAACAAGATAAAATGTTATATAATAAAGTTATAAATGTCACATAATTTTTAATTTAGTGAAATTTTAAAAAGTAAACAAGATTTTTTTTTAATTTGGAGTTTCAAAAGAATACAAAGTGTTAAATGTCACAAAGCTTGTGATTCTGTGATGTTTGCAATGGTTTTGAATGTTACAAATTTTATAATTTTTTGAAATTTGCAACATGGTTTGGTAGGTCACAAAAAGTGTGATAAAAATAAAAAGGAATATAATTATGAAATGAATGAAAAATAAAGAAAGTCATTAATTTGAAAATATCATAAATTTTATTAGTTTATGAAATTTGTGAAAGTGTAACATAAAGATTCATGAGTTATTCATTTTATCAAAAGTGCCATATGTTGAAGAAAAGATTAAAAAAAAAAAGAGATGGAAGACTAAATAGGAAAAAAAAAATGAGTTTCCGATTTCACAAATTTTAAAAATTTGTGAGTTTACAAAAATGTTACATGACTCACAAAATTTCAAAATATCTAATAAAGCATAAAGTATAATAAGAATTTAAATTGTTGGTAAACGTGGGAAAGAGAATATCATTTCTTTAATACACTTATTCCTCTAGTACACTTCACTTTCTCCCTGTATGTTGCAACTACTCTTCAAGTGTTGTGAATATAGGTAGATAGCTTCTCATCTATATTCTATCTTTGGGAAGGATCCATAATTACCATGAGTTGAAATATAAAATAGTAGTTTTATTCATTTGTCACTACCATGTTGTCCTTTGTCCCATATCTATTTTTGGTAAAATTTATAAAGGTATCATATATAGCTTTTTAATTCATTTACTCTACTTATCGTTGAACTAATTTTTAGGTTCTCTTGTTCTCCACATATATTCTACGATATATTTCCTAAAATATAGGAAGTGTTTATAAAGAAGATATGCATGTAACAACATGAGACGTGTTTTCTATTGATTTAGAGGAATATTATAATTATATTTATGGATTTATTTTTAATATATTTGCGAGTATGTGTGTCACCAAAAAGTAAGGATTTTTACACTTTTCGCTCATTTGGACCTTTGCCTATGGATTTTGGACCCTTTTTCAGTCTATTTTTACCCCTTTCCAAGCCTTGTGCCAAAGTGTTGAAAGGTGTTGTAAGAAATTTTCACTCTCTTAGGCTTGTCATCACCAAATTAACCCTTTGTTATGCAATAATGACCCCTTAATCCTCATACATGTCTTATCTTAGTGTGTTTTTAGAAGACAATCCCGACAAACACAAATAATAATATTTTAATCCCCCAAAACTAATATATTTTTCCTAGGTTGACTAGGTCGCCACCTTGGGTGACCTAGTCCCATGTGGCATAAAATTCAATTTTTAATTAATTTCTTTTGAGATTTTGGTCTCTAAAACCCTAAGGTCAACTTGTATGGTGTCATTTCGAGAAAATTAGGGCATAACTTGTATAAATAAGCCTCAAAATCCTAATTACTCATTATGCATCACCCATTTTTCTTCTCAACAAACATTTTTCTCACTTCTCATCTCTCCTTCTTCTTCTCAAGCAAGCTAGGGTTTCAAATTCTAGGTCAACAAGACATCTTTGTTGAAGCACTCAAGGGATGAACCTCCATTGTTGCAACTCAAGATATCTCATCATGAAAAGGTAACTAAGTCCATTGTTTCACATTTTATGCTTTCTTGTCTTATTTCGTCATTTGATTTGATTATCTAAAAAGGGGTTTGACCAAGGCAACCCCCTATATCCTAACATCCAACATTTCTTCTTTCTCTTTGTGTGTGTTTGCAAATATAGGTGCATTGGAAGCTTGAAGATCATTCGACAAGTTGACCAAGCTCTCTAAGGTTGAAGAAACCCTAGTTGAATCTTGGAAGAATTTCATAGACTAGATCCTTCACTTTCGGGATCAGATACCTGAAGGAGTAGGAAACACAGACCAAAAGCCTCAGATCCCATCTTCTAGTTCATAGAAATTTAGAAGATGACTAGGTCGCCACTTTGGGTGACCTAGTCTCACTGAGGATGTTTTCCAGAAATATTGGTAGATCTGGATACGGTTCTTTTGGCTAAAACAGACTCCAAAGCAGTTTTCTTGAATTTTCTCGAAGAAGGACTAGGTCACCTCACTTGGCACAAGTGCCCCTTTCAGCTTCAACATAAAATTCAATAGCATTTCTAGCCTCTACAAGGTTCCAAGTGCACACATCTTCAATCTCATCCATTTATATAATAGTTTATGTATATTAATTAGGTTATCTTGTACATAATTGCATATCTTCATGTGTATTCAAACATAGTTGCATTTCATTCTTAGTTAGCTTTACTTTTAGTTCATTGCACTTAGATTAGAGAATTTAGGGTAGAATAACACACATTCACATTAAGCTCCTAACCCCCTTTGAATGAACCCGAAGATGAAAGAAGAGTGAAAGAGAGTTATTCTTCCAAGTTAGCTTCTAGGGAAAAACCCTAGAAGCTCATTGGGGAATGCTCTTTCCCTTCATCATTTTTGGCAGTTCATTTTGGTGAACCCGACCTTCTTACACCTTCTTTTCTGATTTGGACCTCTTCCTCATTGTAGGATTAACTTGCATTGCATCTTGCATTAGTGAAACTACATCTTAGGGTTTCAAAAATTTCATTAGTAAAAAGTGCATTTAGGTTGTAGTTTGCATCTTAGAACACTAAATCTTCTTGTAAATTTTGCATTTTTATGTTAGGTATGTATTCCCCATACATAAACCACCCGATTCAATCCAAAACTCCTAGAAAATCTCAAAAAAATCGCCAGGACGACTAGGTTGCCATCTTGGGTGACCTAGTCCCTTCAGGCTTCTGAAACTGCCCTTTATAGAGCTGAAAACCTTGTTTTTCAGCTTCTATTTTGTGCCATTAACTACATGTATCAATAGTTTTCATTTATGTTACATGTATTTTACTAGAATTAGCTTAATTTAGCTAATTTCATGCATTGTATGTTGGATGTTATGGTTGTGTTGCTGATATGTGGTTGTCATTGATATCAACATTATTAGCATTGGTGATTCTGAAGGCTGTATATGTCGAGGAGATTGAGAAAATTGTAATAAATATATTGTAGGCAGCCAATGAAGTTCAGAAGGTCAGAGTGATGGAAAGTTGTGTTCATAGATGATCAGGTGGCACACACTAAAGAGTTTGTTGCTGAGCTTATCTAGTATGTTGTCCAAAAGTTTTAGTGTTATGCATCAAGAATTAAGAAAGTTATTCAGTTACTGTAGCAAGTGTTACTAGAAGATGAGGTTGCAATTCTGGTGAATTTGGTTGTTGTGTATGTTTCTGAGATGATCAATAATGTTTCTAGATCGTGCTTTATCAATTTTGTACGTCCGCGTTGATCGACATGTTTGTGATTGAAGATTTTTCTTTGTGTATTCAGTTTTTTCATGTTCTTGGCTGACATGATGGTGATAGCGTGTTGTAGATCCTTATGGATTAATACTATATTGTTTAGCATGCTCGAGGATGTTGATTTAGGTCTTTGCTATGTTGTGACCTACTTAGATTGGTGCGCATTAAGAATTGTTCATGTATTGAGGCCGACAAGTTGTAATTCATTTATTCTTTGGCCAGTAGAGTTCTTGATGTAAATCCATGTAGTGGATATATAAGAGTGATTTTCTCTTAATTATAAGTGTGTCTGTGAGAGTGTGTATGCTCGGTGTATAAGTGTGTATGTACGAATAAAGATCAGATCATCCGAATACAAAGTAGAGTGTGAAGAAGGTTGAGCAAAGTGTATTTGTGCCTAACCAGAATTGTACTCAGGCTTGTGAAGAAGCTAATTTATTAGTTCATATCCATCAAATGGATTTAATCTGATTGTCTTATGTAAGTTAATGCGCCTTCCCTTTGAGCAGTGAGCTCTAGGCAGTGTGCCTAAATGCAAGTACATTCATTATTAATTCTTCATTAGACTTTTAATAGGGTATAATCTTGTGGACTAACATCCACCGTGGTTTATCCCCTTAACAGGGTTTCCATTTATAAAATCTTGGTTTTCATGTGTCTCTAATGTGTTATTGATTTATGCTTGCACTGCTAATTATTAGATCTGAGATCAAAGGTTGATTAATGTTGAATAAGTCTGATTTTGGTAACAACTGATTCAATCCCCCCCCCAGTTGTCTATCCTTGTTTTTCCAACAACTGGTATCAGAACAGGTTCCTGTGAAGAATTTTAATAGCTTGAGGTGATATGAGATGGCATCATACAAGAAGGATAGTCCTAGAGTCAATGGTACAAACTACTCTTTGTGGAAAGTTAGAATGGAGTGTCATTTGAAGTGCATTGGTGAGCCTTTCAGGAATATTACACAAAATGTATATACTATTCCTTAGAATGGTCCCTCCTCTGAAGATGAGATCAAGAAAGCAGGTATGTGCAAGATCATGATGGGCCAAAAAGTGGTGATATGTAAGTGATATGATGGCCCATGTGGCTGATGACTTCTTTTTTTACCTAAAATTGATGAAACGAAAAGGGTTTTTAAAAGAGATTCTAAGCTTTCCACCAATATAAATTATGCATTATTTTGAATTTAATAGATAATTATTATTCATTTTCTATTTGAATTACGAGTAAAGTCTTGATTGATAGGCAGATCGAAAAAATCTATAGCTTTCAAACGGTATCACATTTTTTGAATCTAAAACATGCATCACATTCTATGCTTCGCATACTATAGGATTAAAAAAAAAAATTGAATTTCATGAATTTTTGACCAAGTTGAGGTGGTTAGACATACGACTTTTTATGTTTTTTAAATGTTGTAATACAAAATTCATAATTAATTATTTACTTGGAAAAAAATTACAAAAAAATATGCATCACATCGGGATTCGAGTCCTTTACTTATATCTAAAATATTATCATTTTATTGTGGTTAGGGTGGTCAGATAGACACCTACTTCTTATTTTTTCCCTGAAATTTAAGAACTACTGCATTGAAATTTTAAATTTTCACCAAATAGATTTTTTTTTCTAAATAAACCTAGTAGTTTAAAAAATACATTCAATTTGTTACAAATTCTATTCTTACATATTTTTGAAATAATATAGATAACTATTCAAATTATTACGTCAAGTTGCCTAACTCTAATTTTTCTGAATTTTATTGCCACTTAAGGGCATGTTTTTTTCATGATGATCCTACACATACCCAAGAAGAAGTTAATACCAAGGCTATAGAAGCATTGTTGAGTGCTTTGATAGATTCAGAGATGAAAAATGTGATAGGTTTGAAGACTGCAGATGAGATGATCTGGAAAAAGTTGGAAATAGTGTATGAAGGAGATGCACTAGTGAAAAGTGCTAAGCTACAAAGTCTAAAGGGAAAGTGGGAGAGCATGAAGATGCGTAAAGATGAAAACATATTTTCATTCTCACAAAAGATAAATGAATTAGTGATGGACATTAGATGTACTGGTGGAACCTTGGATGAAGAAGAGATTGTGGAAAAGATACTTAGATTTGTGCCTACTTCTTACAAAACAAAAGCTCATACTATTGATGATCTCTAGACAGTAACAAATGTGACAAGAGATATGCTGATTGGAAAATTAGCTGCTTTTGAGTTGAGTGAATTTGGTGAATCTTCACCTAAGAAAAAGTTTGCATTCAAAGCAATTGTATCTGAAAAAAGCCAACAAAGATATAATCCAGGAGAGAGTTCCAAGAAGACATTCAAGTATGAAGAATAAATGAAACTGATTGAAGATGAAGAAAGAGGGATAAAAGAACTGGAAGCACTAATTGTGAAAAGAGAAGCCAGAGGACAAGGTAAGTACAAAGGAAAGCTACCTATTAAATGTTTCTCTTGTAGTAAGATAGGTCATTTTGCATCAAGATGTCATAAAAGAGTTTCTAAGTACAAACCTGAGAAGACTAGATTTCAAAAGAAATGTTATTATGTTGAAGAAGGTGTAACTGATGATGAATTTGATAAAGAAACTGGAAATGAAGATGAATGGGTATTCATTGCTATCAAGGAAAATAGTCCGCTGTCCCCTGAATCAAATAGTAGTCAGAATATTGAGAAAGATATTGCAACCAAGATTGAGGAGAAGGATGAATGGGTGATTAACAATGGATGCTCACATCATATGGCTGGTGAAAAAAGAAAATTTCTAAGTCTGGAAAAATATGATGGTGGTGTTGTAAGATTTGGAGATAACAATGCTGGTGTGATTTGTGGTAGAAGAACTATTTCTCTTGGAGGTAAATGAAATACTGATGATGTTCTATATGGTGAAGGTTTGAAACATAATTTTTTGAGTGTTGGATAGATGGTTGATAAAAGTTACAATCTTCAGTTCAAGGATGGTAAGTGCAGGATTTTGGGAAGCTCAGGAAGTGTGATTGCTTCAAGAACAAAGATAAGAGGTAATATTTTTCACTTGAATTCTACTAGTGAAAGTTGTTTGATTGATCAAGTTGATGTAAGTTGGTTGTGGCATAGAAGGTTGTGTCATGTGAACTTTAATAACATTGTCAAAATAAGCTCCACACAAGCAATTAGAGATATACCTATGTTAGTGAAGCCTACTAACATTATATGCAAGGAATGTCAGATGGGAAAATAGACAAGAATTTCATTTCAGAGCAAACAATATCATTCAAATGGAGTACTGGATTTGGTCATACTGATCTATGTGGTCCATCCAGAATCAAAAGTCTACAAGGAGAAAGGTACTTTATGTTTCTTATTGATGATTATTCTAGAATGGTTTGGGTTGCTTTCTTAAGCAAAAAAACATGAGGCATTAGAAAAATTAAAAAGCTTTAAGGCTATGGAAAAAACTAAGATAGGTTTAAAGATCAAATGTTTGAGATCAGATAGAGGTGGTGAATTCACTTCTCGGGAGTTCAATTAATTTTGTGAAGAGCATGGAATAAAAATATAGTTATCTGCTCCCCAGACCCCACAACAAAACAAAGTTGTTGAGGGAAAGAATAGTACAATTTTAGATGCTTCTAAAACTATTATGTTGGAAGGAAACCTTCCTTATTCCTACTAGAGATAATCTTTAAGTACTACAATATACACCATCAACCGGGTGAATGTAAACGACAATTCTGGTAAGACTCTTTTTGAGCTATGGTTTGGTTATAAGCCTACTGTTAAGTATTTCAAAAAATTTGTAAGTAGATATTATATCAAAGAGATGACGATATTGGCAAGTTTGAATCTATAAGTGATAAAGGAATTTTTTTGGGTAACTCTACTAAGAGTAAAGCCTACCGGTGATACAATAAAAGATTGAAGAAGATGGTTGAAAGTGCAAATGTCAGAGTTGATGAGGATATTGAAAAATCATCCAGGTACTATGGATATGATTCAGATGATCAACAAGATAATACTAAAAGTGGAAAGGATGCAGAGACACAAAATCAAGTTCAAATTGTTCTGGTGAATCAATAAAATCAAGAAGAAGAAGACATTGGAAATGCAGAGAGAAAAATAGAAGAAATCAAAACTCCAAAATATGTAAAGAGAAGTCATTCTAAAAGTCAAATCATAGGAGACAAGAACAAAGGTGTACAAACCAAAAGAAGAATTGAAGAAGAATATTGTCTAATATCCAAGACTGAACCTAAAAATATCAGTGAAGCATGCAAAGATGAACATTGGATGGAAGCAATGAAGGAAGAAATGATGCAAATAGAAAGGAATTAAATATGGATTCTTGTTCCTAGACCTCAAAAAAAAAAAAGTGATTGGAACTAAATGGGTCTTTCAAGATAAGCTAAATGAACAAGGATAAGTGATCAAGAACAAAGCAAGGCTGGAATGCTAAGGATACTCACAGATGGAATGTATTGATTTTGAAGAAACCTTTGCCCTTGTTGCTAGAATTGAAGCTGTACAAAGATTATTTCTTTCTTATGCTATGATAGGCTGTCGTTAGGTCCCATTACTTTAGAATATAAGATGTCAATAAGTCAACCAGGCAGTGTGCAAGGCAGTTTGCAATAGAAGATAATTTAGATAACTCATCTTAGATTTTCTATTTTTCTTTAAACTACTGAATTCAATTTTAATCTAAGGCCATCTAACTACTTAACTAAGAAAAAAATTATTCTAAGAAAACTGGAAATATTAAACTAGAAAGCACAAAATAACTAATTTAGAAAGCATAACAACTGGCTAGAAAGCAAAGGAATAAATAAACTGAGCAATTGATAAACTACGGAAGTGCAAAAATGAGTAGACAGACCATGAAACATTCTCTTAAACAGTAAAAGATTCTAACAGTTGCAACAAGTAACTCATAATAATTGAAAACAAAGAGTTCTCTGGAACTTCAGACTCGACAATCGACAGACTTAATGATTTCTTACTGAATGGTTAACTATGTAACAAAAACAACATTTAATAGTAAGTACTTATCTATTTAAGCTATCCTCCCTCGAGTGGCCAAGTCGCGGGTTATCACATTCGTTCTCAAGTCACATACACTACTGGTTTTGAAGTTCTTCCATTAAAGACAATTATCATCCATGGCTCAACAACTCAACAATTAACAAAAGATAGTTTCATAAGTATTCAGAGATTATGTTACTATTGAGCGTCTTTTTCAACTTCAGGAAATTACATTTTTATAGAATTTTTAAAACTAAATCCTAGATTTCAGATGGCTTGGATAGCCATTGAAAAATTCTATAACAACTAACTCCCTTGTCTTTAAAACCCATTACATAAACATTAAGAAGGCTCGAGACGAGCCATGAAGTTTTTACTAAAGATCATAACAAAAATTAAAAACTAACAATAACTATATCCTCAGTTCATCAACCTGATGTTCAAGAGCAGGTTCCCAACGTCTATCTTCAATCGTTATTGAGGCACGTGCTGATTAAACGTTTTGCAACTACTGCATGATGTCCAATTATTGCTCTACAAAAACACTCAAAACAACCCATTAAATCCATATTGGTAGATTAGCTCAATTAATCATAAGAAATAAAGTTTGCATAATTTTCCTTAAAGATAAGCAATTATTTCTCTTAAAGTTTAATTAATTGGCAGAGACTTAGGATTGAGCTTATATAAATAGGCTTTTCTGGTTTCATTATGATGAGGTTATTTTTACCTCATCATTTCCTTCCCCTTCTAGTTCCTGGCAGGTCCTCCTGTTCCATAGTTGTAACCCTGACTTTTATTCGATTCTTCATATTTGGCACTAATGTCATACTCATCTCTTGTTGTTGAATCAAAAGTTATAGGGTCATGGATGAACCCTCTGTGAAAGACAACACCTTCTCTCCATTCATTGAAAACTCTATCATTCTAATCAGTTGAAAAATGGAAAGAAGGAGGTGGATTAAGTAGCAAGGGAGGTCTATACCTCATCCCTATCTAGTTTGTCTTGAGGTCTCTTAGGATTTTAACTAAATCATTTGCCCTTTTGAAAGACCATCTGATATTACGAGGAGAGATGACCTCTCTTTTCTTGAGATGAGATGGTAATGGAGTAAATCTCTCTTCACAAGCGTGCCAGGATTTCCCAATTAAATTTTTCCCATGTTCCACGAAATTATTGTAACAGAGTCTGAGACTGTCATCATATCTTTCTTTCATTTTATCATTTACCAGAAGAGACAAAAAGGTGTCTTTAAAACTTACAGGCCTAGCATTAGGTGATCTTATTTGAAGACCCATAGTTCTTTTTGCTTGAGAATATTCTTTGGTGCGTTCTTGCCAATGAACTTGGTTTCACATAGTAGACAACAAAGCTCTCAATTGTACTTCTCCAACAAACATATTGATGAAGAAATCAATATGATTTTCTAATAAAATATCATGTAAAAATAATTCACAAACTAGATCTTTATCTTCAAAGGTTGATTCTACAAATATTTTAACAGATTCTTTATCATTAGGCTCATATGGCTGATCATTGTAGATTCTGAACAATTTCCACCTTATCCATTGTTCATTTAGAAACATTGAGTACAATCTTGATGGCCTTCTACAGGATAACAAACACTCTACTAGTTGACATGCATCTTGCTTCCCTTTATAAGTCCTATGAAATGTTTCTTTCAGAAGTACCAATTGCTTTTTCAACCTGTAGTTCTCAATTTGAACATTTCTCAAGAAATAGCATTTTTCCATCCATTTCATAAGTAATGGGGGAATGCGAACTTGGAACCATTCAGTTATAATTGGCTCAGTTTGGATTTCCTTTGATTCCAATCTTGGTTTAGCAGTGCTTTCCTGTAAGTCTTGTTCTAGCTCTACAATTTTGCTAAGGGAAGCATTTAATTCTTCTTTTTGTGTCTTCTTTCTTCCTCAAATGCTGAGAACATAAGCATAAAATTCTTCTTTTTTAACATTTCAATTTCTTTATTTTTTTCAGCAATATCAGCTTTATAAGTTCAATGTCCTTGACTTAATTCTTGGATTTGTTCTTTTAACTTATAAATCAATGTATCTTTTTCCTGTAATTGCAGTTTCAAACCCTGAATTTCTTGATCTCTTTTATTTATTACAACAAGGGTGCTGGCAAGAAGTTGAGTCCACTTTTTGGCCAAAAAGTGGAAGTGTTTTCCCTGATTTTTCAGAATTTGATACATTGATCTTAAAATTTGAAACACTTAGAGATGGAAACTTCAAAAAAGTCACTAATCATAAAATTTAGTACTCGAAGTCTAGTTTCCAAATATGTAATCTATTTCAATACCCAGATTTTACAAATTGAGTTTCAATAGGCGTTTCTAAAAACCACTATTTAAAAGTCATTTTTTTTACCATACCATGCACGTGTACGACATCCATATTTTGACCTAAATTATCATATTTTTCTAAATCCTTTTGAGAAAATATGTGACTCACTGAATCTTGTTTTCGATATTTTTTTGTAATTTTTTATTGAATAGTTTTTTTTTGTTAATTTTTTATTAGGCATATTTTCCATTTTAAAAAATCGTTGTGTACGACACGCATAAGATGACCTAAAATTATTATTTTTTTATTTTTATTTTTTAAAATTGAAAATAATTGTCTGAAGTTTGTTCTCGTGCAATCCGTTTGTCAAAATTTTATGCTGATCAAAAGTTATTAAAATAGTAAAAAACTCTGATATTTAAAGTTTAAGGACCAGTTTCATCAGAAATTAATTGAAAAATAGAAAAAATAATCCAATTGTAAAAAAAATTACATATTTGGAATCTACATTGCCTCATCTAAAATGGGTTTAATTTCATTAAAAAATTCTACAAAAAAAGTCGTCAACCATATGTCCAAACTCGATATTTTTCTCTGACATTGTTGGAACCTTCAACTTGCAAGTCAAACCAGGTTGAAGGCCTAGTTTCAGACTCCCAATGCTTTTCCTGAACCAAAATTGGAGGCAAAAGCCCACCCACAAAGTAAAACCAATTTCAAATTCAAAGCAGGATCTCGTTTTGAAAATTGTTGAAAATGAAAAAAATTCCATTTTTGGAAAGTTTTCAAAACAGGATCCCATTTTGAAAACTTTCCAAAATGGACTTTCCAAAACAAAAACTTTTTAAAACGGGATCCCGTTTTGAAAACTTTCCAAAAAAGGGATCGCGTTTTAAACGAGATCCTATTTTTTAAAATATGGGATCCTATTTTTTTATTTTAGGCTCGGGATCCTGAACCTAAATGGGATCCCGTTTATTAAAAACGAGATCCCGTTTTTGCAATGTCGATTTCATTTTTTTGGCTAAGGCAAAAACTTGCACGTTTCGTGGACTCAACTTCTTGCACTTACCCACAACATGCACTGTTAGCTCTTCTTTTTGTAATTCAATCTGTTCATTGTTTTTGTACAATTGTTTCCTTAAATCATCAATTTCTATCCTAAATTTCTCTACCTCTGCATTAGTATCTCCTATTTCAGCAATCTCTACAATTCTATCAACAATGGGAGATAAATGACTTAAAATATTATCTCCCCCATCTTGTTCTTTTTCTTGAATTTCTTTGGCGAGGACTTCTTCCACATCGTTTAGATAGGAAAAGGAACCTATCGAGATAGTCCTCTAAAATTTCGTCCTCTTTTTGTCTTAGTTTAAAAAAATCTTCCTTACAATCACTCACCCTACAGTAACTCTGGTATTTTTGTAGGAAAACATTCTCCATTTCCCCCCAAGATGTTATGTTGCCAAAACATAGTCCCACGAACCAACGCATTGCTGAATCCTTCAAAGTAGAAGGAAAGAACTTCAGCTTCTGGTTATTGTTTTTATAGTCATAGGTTTGACATAGGACCTTAAATTCAAAAAGAAATTGGTTTGGGTCTTCTGAGGTCAAGCCACAGAAAGTTGGAAGGAAAGCTGGGGAATTTTTTTCATAGCATTATCATCATCTGCATCCAAAGTAATAGGATAAGTAAACGTTCAAGGAGGTTGAGGTTCATTGCAGTTGGCATTATTTCGGTTAGGTTTAGTCGTACGATCACCCATAATGTTTAGAGGAATCTACTGCTCAAAGATAATTTCCTCTATTACTGGTTGTTCTACTAGTTGATCTTTAGGTAAATAGTGGAAAGCCTCTAGTGGATTAAGCTCAAATAATTCTTCAAAAGTATGGTCGTATGAGCCTTAGGCCTCCCTATGTATGATTGGTACGTATTTTGGGGGTGTCTTTGGTATAAATCGTTAGTGGGGGCCTCTTTTCCTGACCATGCAGAAAAGGAAGCCGAAGAAGGTATTTTTGGCCTAAAATTAGGTATTCAAACTGTCTCCTAGTAACACTTAAGTTCCCCGGCAACGACGTCAAAACATGATAGGCTGTCGTTAGATCCAATTACTTTAGAATATAAGATGTCAATAAGTAGACCAAGCAGTGTCCAAGGCAGTTTGCAATAGAATATAATTTAGATAACTCATCTTAGATTTTTTGTTTTTCTTTAAACTACTAAAGTCAATTTTAATCTAAGGCCATCTAACTACTTAACTAGGAACCAATTTATTCTAAGAAAACTAGAAATATTAAACTAGAAAACACAAGATAACTAATTTAGAAAGCATAATAACTAAGCTAGAAAGCATAGGAATAAATAATCTGAACAACTGATAAACTACAAAAGTGGAAAAATGAGTAAACATACCATGAATCATTCTCTTAAATAGAAAAAGATTCTAACAACTTTGTAACAAGTAACTCATAATAATTGAAAAAAAAGAGTGCTCTGAAACTTCAGACTCGACAATCGACAAACTTAATGATTTCCTACTGAATGGTTAACTATGCAACAAAAACAACATAACAGTAAGTACTTATCTATTTAATCTACCCTCCCTCGAGTGGCTAGGTCGTGGATTATCACATTCACTCTCAAGTCACATACACTACTGGTTCTGAAGTTCTTCCATTAAAGACAATTATCATCCATGGCTCAACATCTTAACAATTAACAGAAGATAGTTTCATAAGTATTCAAATATTATGTTAACAATATTACATTACTATTGAGCATCTTTTTCAACTTCAGGAAATTATATTTTTATAGAAAAACTTTAACTAAATCCTAGATTTCAGATGGCGTGCATAGCCATTGAAAAAGTCTATAACAACTAACTTCCTTGTCTTTAAAACCCATTACATAAAGAAGGCTCGAGATGAGCCATAAAGTTTTTGACTAGAGATCATAACAAAAATTAAACTAACAATAACTATATCCTCGGTTCATCAGCCTGATGTTCAGGAGCAGGTTCCCAACGTCTATCTTCAATCGTTACTAAGGCACGTGCTAGTTAAACATTTTGTAATTGCTACATGATGTCTGATTATTTCTCTACAAAAACACTCAAAATAACCCATTAAACTCGTATTGGTAGATTACCTCAAGTAATCATGAGAAATAAAGTTTGCATAATTTTCCTTAAAGATAAGCAATTATTTCTCCTAAAGTTTAATTAATTGGCAGAGATTGAGGATTGAGCTTATATAAACAGGGTTTTCTGGTTTCATTATGATGAGGTTATTTTTATCTCATCATGCTACATTCAAGAATTATAAAGTCTATCAAATGGATGTGAAGTCAACATTTTTGAATGGTGAACTAGAAGAAGAAGTTTATGTTGAGCAACCAGATGGATTTCAATTAACTGATGAAAAAGACATGGTGTGTCGGTTGAATAAAGTATTATATGGACTCAAACAAGCCCCTAGAGCTTGGTATGCTAGATTGGATAAATACTTGTTAAAGATTGGATTCAATAAAGGTACTGCTAACAACAATATGTATTTTAAGTTGGATCAGGATAAAGAATTGATCATTGAAGTCTTTGTTGATGACATTATTTTTGAAGGTGATGATGATTTATGCATGAATTTTGCTGATGAAATGAAAAGTGAATTTGAAATGTGAATGATAGGAGAGTTCAAATTATTTTTAGGATTACAAATTACTCATTTAGATGATGTAATTTTTATATCTTAGTCCAGGTATGTGAAAGAGTTACTTAAATTTTTTGTATGGAAGATTCAAAGCCAGTTGGTACACCCATGGTAATAAGATGTAAGCTAACACATAATGATAATTCTCCTAAGGCTAATCAAACAAGATATAGGTCAATGGCTGGTGGATTGCTATATATTTAACTTAGACAAGACCAGACATTATGAATGTTGTGTGCATGGTTTCTAGATATCAAGCAGATCTAAAAGAATCACATATGACTGCAATAAAGAGAATATTTAGATACTTGAAATGAACAATTGAATTTGGGTTATGGTATCCAATGGATGATGATCTTACTCTAAATTATTTTATAGATGTAGATTGGACAAGTGATGTTAATGACAGGAAAAGTACAAGTGGTGGTGCGTTCTTCTTAGGGAAGAAGCTGGTGTCTTGGCTAAGTAAAAACAAAAATTCCATTTCCTTATCTACTCCTGAGGCAAAATTTATATTGCTACTGCAAATAATTGTACCCAAGTGTTGTGGATGAAGCATATGCTGAGAGATATTAGAATTGAATATGATGAGCCTATTGCTATATTCTGTGACAACTCAAGTACCAAAAACATTTCTAAGAATCCGGTGCTACACTCTAAAATAAATAATATATCTATAAGTATCACGTTTTGAGAGACAATGTGAGTGAGAAAGAGCTCAGACTGGAGTTTGTTCCTACAAAGGAACAAATTATTGTAGATATTTTCACCAAACCGTTGCCTAAGGATACTTTTGAGTACCTCAGAGGCAAGTTAGCCTAGGTAATTTCCCCTCCTAATCTAAACTAAGATGCAAGTCTTTGCATCAATTCGTGGACTCACATTCAAATATTGTTTCAGATTGATGTTGTGGTGGCTGCTACTCAGGGGGAGTAGTCAGATGATTCAGATATGTGATCAGACCATGTGTACCTTTTCCATTGATGTCAAAGGGGGAGAGGAGTAAAGTAGAAGAAGAATACAGGAAAAGAGTGCACAATCTGAGGGGGAGATTGTTGAAGAAGAGATAGTTGGGTTGATGGTATTTTTCACATCATGTGTTTCCATTAATGCCAAAGGGGAAGATTGTTGGATGTTGTGCCTGTGTTGCTGATATGTGGTTGTCATTGATGTCAACACTATTAGCATTGGTGATTCTGAAGGCTGTATATGTCGAGGAGATTGAGAAAATTGTAAAAAATATATTGTAGGCAATCAGTGAAGCTGAGAAGGTCAGATTGATGGAAAGTTGTGCTCATAGATGATCAGGTGGCACACACTAAAGGGTTTGTTGGTGATCTTATCTATTTTTTTTTTTGAAAGTTTCAGTGGTACACATCAAGAATTGAGAATGTTATGAAGATCTGTGTTCCTATAGTTATTCAATTACTGTAGCAAGTGTTACTAGAAGATGAGATTCCAATTCTAGGGAATTTGGTTGTTGCGTATGTTTATGAGATGATCAATTTAATATTTCGAGATCATGCTCTATCAGTTCTGTACATGCGCATTGATTGACGTGTTTGTGATTGAAGATTTTTCCTTTTGTATTCAAGTTTTTCATGTTCTTGGTTGACATGATGGTGATAACGTGTTGTGTATCCTTATGGATTAATAATTTATTGTTTAACATGCTCGAGGATGTTGATTTAGGTCTTTGCTATGTTGTGACCAACTTAGGTTGGTGTACATTAAGAATTGTTCATGTATTGAGGCTGACAAGCTGTAATTCATTTATTTTGTGTCTGACAGAGTTGTTGATGTAAATCCATGTAGTGGATATATAAGAGTGATTGTATCTTCATTGTAAGTGTGTGTGTGAGAGTGTGTATGCTCGGTGTATAAGTGTGTATGTGTGAATAAAGATAAGATCATCTGAATACAAAGTAGAGTGTGAAGAAGGTTGAGTGAAGTGTATTTGTGCCTAACCGGAACTGTAATCAAGCTTGTGAAGAAACTAATTTCTTAGTTCATATTCATCAGATAGATTTAATCTGATTGTCTTATGTAAGGAAATGAGCCTTCCCTTTGAGCAGTGAGCTCTAGGTAGTGTGCCTGAATGCAAGTGCATTCGTTATTCATTATTTATAATAATTTTAATGTTTAGGGTATAATCTTGTAGACTGACATCCACCATGGTTTTTCCCCTTAACAAGGTTTCCACGTATAAAATATTGATGTTCATGTGTCTCTAATGTTTTATTGATTTATGCTTGCATTGTTAATTATCATCTAATTTGAGATCAAAGGTTGATTAATGTTGAATAATTTTGATTTTGGTAACAACTGATTCACCCCCCCCTCTCAGTTGTCTATCCTTGTTTTTCCAACATTGTACATTTTCAATTTTGCATTGACACAATTTATTTTCAAATCATTGATAGTGTAATCAGTAAATTGCCTTCTTTGTATTATGAAAAATTGTATTTCCTCTTTAGTCTTTACATTGCATTGTAAATTCTTCAAACATGTTTGTTTCATTTCTTTCTAGAATCACAATGAATAAATTAGTTACAAATAAACTTGTTAATCATTCTTTCAATTTATTCCCTAGTTATGAGAGTATAGAAAATGAAAATGTTTATAATTGTCCTAAACATACACAACCTACTATCTCTCCTCTCTGTGAGGATGATGTGTAAGAAGTAAATACAAACATAGATAATTATGATGACCATGATTGTTCCTCTCTTGATACCTCTCCTTCTAGTTGCGAAGGTATCTTGTTAAAAGAAGGTACAATCATAGAGCATCATGACGGTCTTTCTTGTTCTTCTCCTCATCCCCTTTGGGAAGATAGTTTAACACAAGAACATGACATTATAAATGTACATTCCTAAACATTACCTTACCTAATCTCCCTAATTATGATGATCAACCTTGCTCCTCTTCTAATGTCCCTCCTCGATGCAAAGAGGTCATGTTGGTGTTAGAAGATCCTTCTCCTAGGAGTCATAGGAATCTCGACCCTCCCTCCCTATTTGAAAATCATAGTGATCCTTCTCTTGTTGCATCCTCTTCTTGTAGTGTAGCATGTGACGAACCTCTTTCAAGATCTTCTACTAGAGTAGGTTGTTTGGAACAAGAGTATAAGACCTTTGATAATCAAATAGAATCCCATCCTACTCCTTCGTCTCCTCATAATTCCACCATTGATCATTTCCTTAATAATATTATGCCCTTACAACAAGATGTAGAGCCTATATTAGACTCTCCTTCCTTAGGGGATGTTAATATTATACAACCTCAACTCATCCTTTCCCCACCTTCTAAACCCAAATTCACTCTCTCCCCACCTCAACCTAATGTGTTGCAGCAATTGAGTCCTAATACCATTTCTCATACACATTACACCTGCAACAACCCACGTTCCCAACCATTAACCTCAACACCCTTACCTTCATCCCCTCTTATTCTTCCTACTGCCCCTCGTTTCAATTCCTTCCTTAGGGAGTATGACCTAGTTGACCAACTAAGGAATACTCCTACAAAAATATCTTTATGGGACCTTATCCAAGCCTCCCCTCACTAGCACCACCTAATGCAGGATGCCTTACAACAAATTCCTATCCCTTCCAATGCACACAAAAATGACATTGCAGATATTATCCAAGGCTTGAATTCTGACATTGTTTTCCACCAAAGTGAGCTCCCTCCTTTGGAAGTGAAAAACAAAGTTGAATCCTTCATGATCATATCTCAATAGAAAAGCATAGGGATCAAGCGAACCATTTTTGATAATGGCTCCACAGTTAATGTGTGTAGTGTCAATCTCTTAGATAGGCTCCATATCGATAGATCGACCATCCAACCCTCCTCCTTATCCCTCACTGGATTTGATAGTATCAAACAAAAGCCGCTTGGTGTGATCACTTTACCTCTTATATTTGGAATGGCCACATTAAACACATCAATCCATGTTATGCCAAATGATGTTTCATCTAACCTCATTTTGGGTAGGCCATGGATTCATGCAATGAATGGTGTGCCTTCCACTCTTCATTGAAAGATGAAGTACATATACAAAAACAAAGTGTACATGCTTGATATTGATCCTGAACCTTATAGTGTCTTACACCTTGAGCAAAACAAATCCAAACCCTTCATCACTACACCCACCCAACCTGTGGAACCCGTACAACCAAAGTCCTTTGACAATGGTTGGAGTTCCTTAAACTTCACCCCTCCCCTAATGGGAGAAACCAAGACCAACACCAATGACTCTCCAAAGGGCAACGCAGTCTTGGTAACACAAGACTCGACTGATCCTTTAATAGCATCCACCTCAACTCCTTTAGCCACCAATACAAACAACGACCCCTCACCCAATACAAAGAAGCTGAAAAGGCTCTATGGAAAAGGTTATGAGATCATGGAGCAACTTGGCTATAGTGGAAAAGGTTGTGGTGCTCAAGAACAAGGTATCCACAACCTTATTGAGCTTCATACACAAACATCCAATCATGGTCTTGGATTTTTTCCTTTCATCGAAATCATCAAACCTTCCCCTCACACCAACTCTATCCCTCATCACCCTTCTAACCCTACCTTCCAAAGTGATCCTTTGACACCAACAAAGGACTCTTCGCTTAAAGCCAATTTCATCTTGCAACCCACTATTGATTCAAATTTTACACACTCCTCTAAAGGCGTATACAAAATATCACAATCTATATTGCCTTGCGTAAGTATGACATCCTATACTAAGCAAGACCCTTCATTTTCCCAAACCGAAGGATCCCCTTATACCCTTGATCAAGAGGGAATATTGTTGAGACTCATCCAAGATCACTCGCTCTCCCTTCCTCCCCAAACTCAAAATAAATTTCGTAACATACATTTATTTTGTGCTTACCACCAAGTTCATGGTCACTCCACTAATCAGTGTAAGGCCTTGAGTTGTAAAATCAAATATCTTAAAGATCTTGGTGCTCTCCCTTCTATGGGGGAACCTCCTTCCTCTAATCGATACTAATTTTCACTCAACCTTGCATTTCCTCAATCCTTTTGTCTCACTCTTGTCCAGCACTAAGTGGGGGCAAGGGGTTAGTTAGCCTTTTCCCTCGTATGTCACTTATCGTTAACCTTTCATGAAAATTTAAGAGCAAGCTTGAGATGTGGATGACTTGTCTTAAGTTGATTTGTTTGTTACATACACCCCTCTTCGCGATGCAAATTTTTGGAACCATATGACTCGGCATAGGGATTTCTGAACAAGCTCTCATGTCCTCTCCCTTTCCTCTTCTACTTTAAAGAAATTGCTCACAATACGGTGTTTCACAATTCCTTTAAAGTGGGGGCATACATCACCACTCACATTTGATTATGTGATCTTCTTTTGCTTGTGATTCCTTCTCTTTAAAACATCACATAATATTGTTTAGGATGAGAAATCTGCATTTTTCCTCTTTTGCATACAAGATGAGCCCTTGCCTCTCTTGCTTACAAGATGAGTCTTGGCAACATTATGCATAATGTTCCCTAGGTTGAGACATTGAATGAACAAAAGAAAAATCCCTTTGAAACACCATCATTACAAATATCACTTCTTTTGTGGCACCTTATCAAAGTTATCACGAGGCATAAATTTGGTATGGTTTGAGCGGGAAGCCCAACAAGCGGAATGAATTTCCCCATAGCCACCTTTGTGAGTACATACCAATTGTGTGTATGTTTCTCACCTTTTGGGACAACTCACCCCATGGACAACCCAATGTTATGTGGCCCTAGGGTGAGCACATCTTTTTCACCCTTTCCATTCTCTTCCTCACCATCACATAAGCATGCATCTTGTTTTGTTGCAGTGCATTCAACCTTGGATGTATTTTGGCATTGATGTCTCATTGACTTAGAATCTCAAATCCTTGGGGGCTTGACCACCTCCTTCATCTTTCTCGTTCTTCTTTTTCATTCTTCACCATCTACATTGGGCTACTTTAGAGTGAGTTTGAAGCAATTTCATACTCTCACTAAAGTGGGGGCTAAATGTGTCGTCAAAAAGTGAGGACTTCAACACTTTTTGCTCATTTGGACCTTTGCCTATGGATTTTGGACCCTTTTCCACCTATTTTTACCCCTTTCCAAGCCTTGTGCCGAAGTTTTGAAAGGTGTTGTAAGACATTTTCACTCTCTCCTAGGCTTTTCATCACCAAATTAACCCCTTGTTATGCAATAGTGACCCCTTAATCCTCATACATGTCTTATCTTAGTGTGTTTTTAGAAGAAAAGCTCGACAAACATAAATAATAATATTGTAATCCATGAAAACTAATGTAATTTCCCAGGTGGACTAGGTCGCCACCTTGGTCAACCTAGTCCCATGTGGCATAAAATTTAATTTTTAATTAATTGATTTTGGGATTATGGTCTCTAAAACCCTATGGTTGGCTTGTATGGTGTCATTTCAGGAAAATTAGGGCATAAATTGTATAAATAAGTCTCAAAACCCTAATTCCTCATTATGCATCACCTATTTTTCTTCACAAAACACATTCTTCTCACCTCTCATCTCTCCTTCTTCTCAAGCAAGCGAGGGTTTCACATTCTAGGTCAACAAGACATCTTTGCTGAAGCACTCAAGGGCTAAATCTCCATTTCTACAAATCAAGATCTCTCATAATGACAAGGTAACTAAGTCCATTGCTTCATATTTCATGCTTTCTTGTCTTATTTAATCATTTGATTTGATTATCTACAAAGGGGTTTGACCAAGGCAAACCCCTATATCGTAACATCCAACATTTCTTCTTTCTCTTTGTGTGTGTTTGCATATTTAGGTGCATTGGAAGCTTGAAGATCATTCAACAAGTTGACTAAGCTCTCTAAGGTTGAACAAACCCTAGTTGAAGCTTGGAAGACTTTCATAGACCAGATTTTTCACTTTTGGGACTAGATACCTTAAGGAGCAGGAAACACAGACCAAAAGCCTCAGATCCCATCTTCTGGTTCACAAAAATTTAGAAGAGGACTAGGTCACCACTTTGGGCAAGCTAGTCCCACTGAGGCTGTTTTCCAGAAATCTTGGTAGATCTAGATACCCTTTTGGCTGAAATGGACTCTGAAGCAGTTTTCTATAATTTTCTTGAAGAAGGACTAGGTCGCCCCACTTGGCACAAGTGTCCCTTTTAGCTTCAACACCAAATTCAGTAGCATTTCCAGCCTCTACAAGGTTCCAAGTGCACACCTCTTTTATCTCACCCAATTCTGTAATAATTTATGCATATTAATTAGGTTGTCTTGTACATAGTTGCATATCTTAATGTGTATTCAAACATAGTTGCATTTCATTCTTAGTTAGCTTTACTTTCAATTCATTGCAATTAGATCATAGCATTTAGGGAACAATCACACACATTTACATTAAGCCCCTAACCCCCTTTGAATGAACCCTAAGATGAAAGAATTGTGAAAGGGAGCTATTCTTCCAAAGTTAGCTATTCCTCTTTCCCTTCATCATTTTTGGTGGTTCAGTATGAATATAGTGAGGATTTGATATATGTGTGGCAGCATATAATATATTATAAATAATTTGTAATGGTCATTATTTAATTTAATTTGGGTCATTCTAGATCTAGTTCTAGATAAATAAATAGGTCCTTTATATGTGATGTAATATTCAATTTGTTTGAAAACCCATCTTTAGTTTTCTTGATGTTTGATGGATGTATCTCATCCTCTTTTTTATTCAAGTCTCGTTGCTTGATGGAGTAGGTACCAATCCATATCGGTTAAGGATACAAACATTATCAATAAAATAATGTCCATCCTAGTTAGTTGTAGGTGTAGATTAGGATTTATAAATTTTATTCATAAAATCATATAATAAATGTTTTCATCTTGGTATTGTGTTTAAAATATTGAACAACATCATCCATGGGGATTTTAATGAAATCTATGATTATTGACCTACAATTTGTGGGCTCAAGAAAACCCATGTGAGTCATTTTTGTTACATCAAAAAATGCCACCCTTGACAATTTCACACTAGGTTTAGCTCCCCCTATTTGCTAGGACCTAATTGTGTTTATAATTTTCTAATTTATTATTATTTTTAATAAATTAGATTCGAATTGGAGATTAATACTTATTATTTATTGAAGAATGCAAAAAGCCCCAAAATAGGCTTCAACTAGGATGGTGAGTGCCCTAATCTAGCCTATTTTGGCCCCAATTTGAATATGTTGGAGTCGACATTTTAATATTTAAAAATATAATTTTATTTGTAAACTATCGATAATTGATTAGTGGGAACTTGCATAATTTCATATAAACACAATTTTTTTTTATCATTTTAATTCTAACAAGGGGCTAGCAGTTTTATTGAGAAAATTAAAGATCCTAAAATTAGTCAAGGTAATTCAAGGGTAGATTTAGTAGCATTATTAAAATGATTTTATCAATCAAGATCAAGCTTGCAAGACATCAATAAGAATGAAGCAAATTATGTGCAAAAATCTATTATGATCAATCATACCAAATTATCAAGATGTATTGTTATTCTCTACATGTTGGTTATGTTACAAAAATCTATTATGTTTTAAAAACTAACCTTTTATAGATCTATCAAGCATTCAAGGAATCCATCAATCAACATTTGTGGAAACTTATGGTGTGACATCACTTCATCAAGGTAACACTACAATTTATCATTTATTATTTCAGTCAATTATTGTTGTTTTGGCCTCTTGACCATCATTAATCACTATATGTGGTGGTAGAAATACCAAGATGGGGTTTGACTTAGAAAAACCCATATACAACACAAAATTTCTCTCTTTTCATGTGTGCATGTTAGATCTAGAAGTTTTAGTAGGAGACAACTATAGAAGGCGTAGATAAAATTGTAACCTATAGTTTAGAATTTTTAGATCCTAGAAAGAAGCTTCCCAATCTAGGGCACTAAGCATCCCTACCCTTATAATTTAGATTCAAATTACTATCACAGGTTCCTTTCTATATCACATTATTATATCTAAATTTTTGTTACTTTCTATTTTCATCTATATGATAAATTATATTTTTAGATCTAGAGTCATATGTCAAGTAGGTTTGTTAAGTCACAAAATTTTTTTATAATCCTCACAAAAAAATTAGACAAAATAACCTAGAATATACGCTCTCTATTGTAGCAGGAAACCAATCATCATGCCCACTTAGTTTTGTGTTGAAGTGTGATGCCAAGTCAAAAGAGGTTAATCTCAGTTAGATATAGAATAAATTTTCCCACATCACAATTATCCTATTAAATTTTATGATTTTCTTATTTAGTGACCCAAAATATCACTCCTTAACATGACCATGATCCTTATATCATGGTGCACCTTAATGATATATTGGGAAATTATTAGATTTATTGAATTTTTACTTGTAAAGTACCCCTAAAATACTCCAACAAGGTTGATACATACCTTGGCAATATTCTAAGGCATCCTCTTTGTTAGTGTAAAAGAGGTATTGTCAAAATAGTTTTCTATTAGCCTACTTAGTAGATTCCTATTCAAACTACACTTAATCTCACTTAGATGACTTCTAGAGGTTTGTCTCAACTGATATGGTTGAAACAAGTGTTCTCACTTTGTAAGATACCTCTACATCTCTTGCCTGATCACTTGCCACTCACTACAACACATGTCATGTGAGTTAACAAGTGTTCCATATTTGAAGGGTTCGTCACTCATTGCATTTGACATGACTACCTTCTTTTCTTGCTTATTTAAGAAAGCTCATATTGTAATCAACTTAACTCTTTTATCAATATAATTTTGATAATAGAAGAAATTAGGCATATTTTTTGCAAGTGTATCTTTGTGGAAGCACAATTTTTTTTCTCTCATGATCTTGGATGAATATCCTAACATGATATCAGAACCATGTAGTAAAAATCCTTCCCAAAATCTTGCTTTGAGGCCTATTTTAGATTTCCATGCAATTTGATTTGCATGTAAAAATGATCTTATTTGGTGTAATTGCTTGTGAGTCTGAGTTGTAAAAATCCTTCCCAAAATCTTGCTTCAGGCCTAGTTTAGAATTCCATGCAATTTGATTTGCATGTAAAAATGATCTTATTTGGTGTAATTGCGTGTGATTTTGAGTTGTTTTTGATAGAGGAAAAAATGGGTTTTACAGGAACTCAAAACCTCAAAGTTTACAAGCCATAATAAAATAGATCATCAAAGTACCCAGAGGTAGAAAGGCTGCAAACAAAAATAAACAAAAAAGGACACTAACCACCAGCAAAAAGCTAGCAAAAAGACAATAGGAAACCAACAAAAAAAAAAACAACCTAAACTAACCAAGAGACTTTAAAGTCTCAACAACTTCCAGCTTCCAGGTTGCACATTTCCTGGGCCACCTTCTTCAAGTCCTAATTCTCTAGTGGTGAAGAATCCACTCTTTTCTTCAGGTTGGCTCTAGTTCTCTTCGAAGGGCCGAAATCCTCTTGCATGTTTTTTCTCTTATTAGCTTCAAGATCCACAATAAGTGACCCCTGTTGGGTGTTTTCCAAATTTTCCACCAAAGCGCTCAAGATAGTGGCATTGTTTTTGAAAATTTTGTGATTATGCTCAAGGGTAGATTTCATTGTTTCCCTAATCTTACCAAATTCTTTTTCCAGGTTCTTGATCTTTTCCTCATTGTCCTTCTTCATATTTTCAGTGAGTTCAAATGCTCTTTGAAAGCATTCCGCCATAGCCATCTTCTCTTCCATAGTCCATAAGACCTCCGCCGAATTCTGAGACACCACTTTAGCTTCCAACAACTCCAACTTGCTAGTGAGTGCCATATTTCTCAAATTGATATCCTTTATCTCATGGAAAGCCCATTTCAAAATTCTAAAATGGTCAACCGCTCCATTTCTGGCCATTGTAAGAATATCTTCATGGAGTTCCCTATCTGACTTAAAAAAGTGGTCTTCAGGGTTAAAGTCCCCGAGGGAATTGGGTCTTTTTTCTCTTTCAAGGGTATGAAATGAGGAAAAGGAGTCTTCCTTATGTTTTGGATCAGTAGGGTCCTCATCTGGAGAATCCCCCAAATAGGCAACCAATTTGTTAATAGGGGGTTCCTCCATCTTTTCATTCTCTGCCTGAGACGTACCAAGAGAGGTATTCACAAGGTTAGCTTTTTTATTCGAGGGCTTAGCTAGAGGGATTTTCTTCATTTTCTTGTTGGGAGGGGGAGTGACGTTCTCAGCCCACTTTGAGTCTGAACCCTCATTACCCTCAGACGAGCTAGAATTGGTATCATAACCATCCAAGGTCGAGGCTGAAATAGGGTTAGGAACAACCGACATGTTTTTAAAGTGCTCATGAATAAGCCGAATAAGGCTGGCATGCAGGACCAGATTCTTCTTAGGATTTTTTCTAAACTCCTCAATATTGTTATTCATGGAACATAGTAGGTAATAAGGAAAAGAAACCCTTACCTTATGTCTAAAATGATTGAGGACAAAGTGGTAACCATAAACTCTGGTGAATCTACCATCCAACGTGATATACTCCATAAGAACTCTAAGCACCTCCCTCCAATTTTTCTTTATCCTCCCGGCATCGAAGTAGCTATTGGAGACTTTGACCAACTTATTTTTTTCCTCCTCTGACTTAGGGAAGTTAATATCAACTTCGTCCAAGAACTTCCTGTCACGATATTCGAACTTAACACCTTCAGTAGAAAGACTGGTAATTTACCCAATGAGAGCCTCATCAACCGTGGCCTTCCTCCCTAAAAGTATAATTTCCCCATTATTCCAATAATTAGCAAAATATTCAGTGACCTTGGGGTGAGGCCCATGAAGTTTATCAATGAAAGGTTGAAAACCTCCCTTCTCGATCTTCTTCCAGACCTTGGAGTTATTCTTGTTCTTCATGCATCCTGTCAGCTCAACTCTTTTCCTGCTTCCTCCCATGGTCACAAATCCCCTGTTCCGATAGCTCACACCATGAAAACATAGACTAAAGATTTCGCAGCACACCCAAAGCACCCACAAAATGTGTTAGCCCTTCCCATCTATCACAATTATTACGGCCTTGCGAGTATATCGAATGATATCTCGGTACTTGGCACCATTCATATTAATCATCTTTAAATGAGGCTTCTCCCCCATGAGTGATATCATAGTTGATTAAGACTCTGACATCAACATCCAATTCATTTCAATTATGCCACGTCACTTGCTTATTCTATTTAATTCCCTCATTAGCGAAGTGGTTGGCCACACAATTAGCTTCCCTATAGACATGATTTTTTTTTACTTTGTCGAATCTAGATAAATTGGCCCTAGCTTCATTTATCCAATATTTTATGGTCCATGAGGGTGGGACTTTCCTAGGAGGAAATCAATGATATTTTTAGAGTCACCCTCAATCCATATGTTTTTAAAGTTTATCCTTCTAGCCAAATCAATGACCTGGTAGGCTCATATGGCTTCAGCTAAATGATTTGTTTGTATATCCAAGGAGACAACCATCACTGCAATAATCATACCGTTATTGTCTCTTATCACACCCCCGCTCCTAGCCTTCCCCAGATTCCATTTTGCTGCCCCATCAAAATTGGCCTTTATCCAACCCCTGCAAGGATGATACCAAATGACACCTTCACGGTTCTTTTTAGCTGGTTTTGAGGCTTTTGACACATCTCTTTTGATTTCCCAATCTTTGGCCATCTTGAGGTCATAATTCGAGCAGACCACAATCTCCAACTTATTCTCATGAAGAGGGAACATGTTGAAGTTTTCCACAATAAGCCTGTAAATCTTCTCGAACACAATATTATCTAGACTTTCCTTATCCTTGAAGATTCTATTATTTCGTTCCTTCCACAGTCGCCAAACTATATAAGGGAAAGTCAGGGACCATAACCTATATATATAAGGATTCAAAGAGGGTGCCCTCCACTAAATAAATTGATCTTTAATAGTTCCAGGTGACACCCACGAGATGTTCTAGAGAGAATAGAACCTCCCCCAAATAGAAGTCACATAAGGACAGTGAAGGAACACATGGTTAATAGTTTCTGCTTCTTCTTTACAAAGGAAACAATGATTGGGGATCTGAAAGCCTCGCTTACAGAGGTTATCCACCGTGAGCACCTTATTCTGGAGGAGAATCCAAAATAAGATGTTGACCTTGGGGGTTAGGTGGCTAATCCAATATTTAGCCCAGAAGGGAGGAGGGGTAGGAGATAAGGACAACAAAGAGACAATCGAGGACACCGAGTAGCTGCCCGAAGGATTGGCCGTCCAAACCAAAAGATCCTCCTGAAGGCTCAAGCTCATTCTAACCGTTGACAGAGAGGATTGGATCGGCACGAGGTCCATGCTAATCTGGCTGAGGTTCACCCATTCCCCATTTCTCCAGTAGTATTTAACAAGGATCCCATAAGTAGCCTTACAGGTCTCGACCCACCATTTGAAACTGTCAGAGGAGATTAAGGGCTCCTTCATAATCCATCTATCCTCCCAAAACCTCGCAAGATTCCCATTTCTAATGCTCCGACCCACACCCAAGTAAAAAAATTTCCTCCCTTTAGTCATGTCGTTCCATAGAGCTGATCCACATGGTAGGAAAGGAGACTCAAGGAAATTTTTGAGAGAGCCACAATTAGCCAGATATTTTCTTTTTAAGATTTTGTTCCATTCTCCATTTGATGAGAAAATTCTCCAAATCTTTTTTTCTAGGAGAGCTCTATTCATCGTTTTGATCTTTCTGAGACCCAGTCCTCCTAACTTTTTCAGTCTATAGACAGAGTCCTAGTCAATAAGGGGCATTCATTTTCTTTCTTCAACAGTAGACCAGAGAAAACATTTTTGAATTTTCTCAATAGCCTCCGCATAATTTAGAGGGAATCTTAAAAAGACTCAGAGCATAGATCAGAAGGTTCTGAAGAGTGGCCTTGAGGAGTTGAATCTTACCAGCTTGATTGAGAAGAGCTCCTTTCCACCCAACAAGCTTTTTGCTGAATCTATCAACCAAGGAATTCTAAAAGGATTCAGAGGGCTTCAAACCCAAGGGCAGCCCAAGATAAATTGACGGTAAAGAATCCACTCTGCAACCAAAAATTCTAGCTATCTTGTTCTGCCTTGGCTCCGGAGTGTTGAAGAAGAATAAAGAGCTTTTCTATATATTAACCTTTTGACCAAACGCTCCTTCATAATCATCCAGAATTTTTTAAGATTCCTAACTTCAGCCAGTGTAGATCTCCCCATCAAGATGGTATCGTCCACAAACTATTGGTGGGAGCAGACTAAGTTACTGGAAGAAGGCCTTAGACCCACCAAGGATCCTTGATCAACTATTCTTTTCAAGTTCCTCCCAAGGCATTCCACCATGATAGTAAAAATAATAGGAGAAATGAGATCTCCTTGCCTTAGACCTCTAGAATTCTTTAAAAAGTGAGAAGAGATCCATTAACAAAAATATAAATAGAAGCAGTAGAAATGAGTTGACTGACCAACTGGAGAACTCTATTGCTGAAACCAAATGCTCTCATGATTCTGAGTAAAAAGTCCAAGTCAACATGGTCATAAGCTTTAGAGATGTCTAACTTAAGGAGGAAACCTTCAGTCTTAGACTCTGAGAGATGATGAACATTTTCATGCACAGTTATAATAGAGTTCAGAATCTGCCTTCCCGGGACAAAGACATTCTGCTGGGGTGAAATTAGGGCTGACAGCACAGTCAAAAGTCTGGAGGTCAGGACTTTAGAGATGATTGGGGTGAAATTAGGGCTGGCAGCACTGTCAAAAGTCTGGAGGTCAGGACTTTAGAGATGATTGTGAGTCTGAGTTGTTTGTAAAGCATCAGTCTTTGAATAATCGACTCATTGATTTGCTGGTGAAGAGATGTCATGAGAACGACAATGGAAGTGGTGCTAGGTAGGCAAAGTGAAAAGTCATGTTGAGACTCATGATATATACATGGCGGCCTGTATGCGGCCTTCATTAGCAAGGGTTCAGATCAAAACTGCCCTCGTTTCAACATTCAACCTGTGACTACACTATTTGAAGGAAGGCGTCTCTAGTTTGTTGAAGCTACAACATTAAACAAGATGCACTTTTCATTTCAAATCCTCTACGAAGCTCTGCACTATAATTTATTTATTTTTGCAGAAGTTTGTTGGGATATTGATGTGAATATGGCGCAGATGGTAGTCGCCTCTTGAGCAACCTGTCTGCAAATCTTGACAGCTTGCTCTCTTGATATAACGCCCAATTTCTCACCATTACCAGTATTCCTGTATTTTGAGTCATTTTGAGGTTTGAAGGCGCTCTAATATCCTTAGCAGCTCTTCACTACACCTCTTCATCTCGTAGGTCACCTGCTCGCGGTCTTCAAAGCCTGAAAATCTTTGTAGCTTTCATTTCCTTTTTCCAAATTTCTTCGCCCTTGAGGCATTGCAACAGCCTCTAAATGAATCATAAATCACCTTATCCTTGTAGCATTCCCACGATACTTGCATTCAACAGAGGTAGCCTTCATCAACAAGCCACGCCACCAACAGTGGCAAACTTCAATACTGAGTCTTCAAAAGGGATCATTTTTTGCTTTAATGCACAGATTAATCGGGCTACATGTTGGATAAGGCAATTTTGGAGATGCAATACTTAGAGTACCTGCTACATATCTAGCAAATGCCTACACCAACGCAAAATCTTCAATGGCTTCCATAAAGCCGTGACCTGCCAAACTCTCACAGGCCTCTGCAACAGTTTGAATCGGTCAAAAGCTTCAACCTCCACTTGGCGATTCTCCTCAACGGCTGCTTCTTTCACGGATTTGGTCAAACTCCCACGTGGTTTGGTGGTTACACTTGGTATGCTCATTGGACTTAGTCAAGTCCACTTCAAATTTCTTGAACATTTGTTTGATATTGTTTAGTAAATTTTGCTTCTAACATTTATTGATACCCTTGGAAAATTGTTCTAAACTATTAGTGGTTAATATTAACCATTAAACATTTGCTAATACACAAAGGGGGGCCATATATAAATTAAATTTTGTGAAGAAGGAGGAGATTTTTGCAATGAAGGAGCAAGATTTTTTATTTTTCCATAGTTAAAAATTTACAAAAAGGAAGTCAATCTTATTTTTCAATGAATGTGACAAAAGGAAAATGGTAGGAGGTGAAATTATTTTTCCATCGTTAAAAAATTGTAAAAGAAAAGTCAAATTTTTCTTTTGCAATGATTTTTCCAAAAGGGGATTTTGTTTCATTTTGCAAATGGAAGGGAGAGGTACAATTTTTTTCCATAGTTAAAAATTCGTAAAAGTTTCTTTTACAATGAATTTGGCAAAGTGAGTGATCAATGGGGTTTATTTTTCTATTTTTTTCTTTAATTGAGGTTTACAAGAGATAAAATATTCTTCTCTTCTTAATCAACCTCATGGCAATAAACTTGTAGAACTCAAATAGGAAATAAACTTGTAAACACACTCATATAAAGTGCCACAAATACTGAATGTGTGTTCCTTAGGGAGGGAATTTGGGAAATTATTGTACTTGTACTAGAGTATAAAGTGTAATGGGGGTTGTGTAATGGCCATCACAACATTGGATTCTTGTGATTATCACCTCATATGGTAATGGAGCACACATCTCTTCATTCCTTACAAGCTCTCGATCTCACTTGTTCTGATAATATTTTCTTAGGATTAAGGGGGGGCTATAATGTGTTATGGTAATGCTTCTTTCAATGAAGAAAAGTCTTCTTTTTGGAAGGCCTCATGAACCTTCCTTCTATCTTGATCTCTCATATGGGAGATTAATTCAATGGATCACAGTTTGAGATTCTAGTATTCCTAATCACACTACTATCTGTATAATTGACTTCATAGAGTTTGATTGACTTTGTGTACATTGGCCGAGTAGTGTTCATATGTTCACTCATGCAGTGTTTTGTATCTCACATCTTGATCCATATTTATTGGAGATTTGTTTATTCCAACAGAAAACAGTCCATCATTAGAAAAGTTTATAACTTCTACATGCTTCAAGAGTTCTTCATCATCATATTCCTAACATCAAGGGACATTTTACAAGTCTTAAATCCTTCTAATTCTCTTTTTTGGAGAGGAGTTTTGTTCCCACTAGGTTTTTTCCTTTGTGTCCATTTGTGAGAGAGTGCATTGTAAATGAGTACCTTATCAAACCTTGTTGTTGGGACTCATATTTTTAGTGTTTAGCTTACTCCATAGGTAAGTATCGCTTAATGGGGGTGTTAGTTTGAAAAGAGGCATTTTCAAACAAGTTTTCTATTAGCCTACTTAGTAGATTCATATTCATACTACATTTAGGCTCTTAGAGGACTTATCTCATATGGTTGAAACAAGTTTTCTCACTTTGTGAGACACCTCTTGCATGATCACTTGCCACTCACTCCAACACATATCATGTTAGTTAAAAAGTGTTCCATATTTGAAGGGTTAGTCACTCATTGTATTTGACATGACTACCTTCTCTTCTTGCCTATTTAGGCAAGCTCATATTGTAATCAACTTAACTCTTTTATCAATATCATTTTGATAATGAAAGATTAGGCATACTATTTGCAAGTGTATCTTTGTGGAAGCACAAGGTTTTTGCTATCATGATCTTGGATGAAAATCCTAACATGGGTACCTAACATGGCCTCTTTTAGAGAGGAGTTTTTTCCAACTAGGTTTTCTCCTTTACTTTGTTTTATGAGAATGCATTGTACAAGGGCACCTAACATGGCCTCTAGTCGGGACCCATTTTTATTTGATTGCACTTTTGTGATCTCCACAAGTATCACTTAAGGGGGATTGTTAGTGTGAATAATTAATTTATTCGCTATACATAAGTGTACTTAGATCATTATGAGGTTAGACAACATCTTGTTTAACCGAATGTGCAACCATTGAGACCTTGAGAGGTTACCAAGTTATTTGGTAAACCTCATGAGCTACCTTTTTAAGGTTGGCCAACTCACCTCAAAGCTCATTCAACACTTCCAAGGCACAGAAGGTTGATGACTTGGTCATAGAGGTTGTTTGGTTGCACACTACAAGTGTTCCTAAGATTGAAACCTATAGGGCGGTTGTCTAGTATCTTGTACCACCTATGATGTGGATTGCCTCATCCTTGCCTATATAAGCAAGGCTTTGTACTCATTATCATTTGGATAAACTAAATACAATCATTTGCATTGTTTATTGTATTTTTTTCTATCTCCTAGATCCTCATAAATCTAATACTCTTTCTAGCTACATTCTTGTTTTTTAAGTATTTTATTGTTGGGACACATACCATGTTGCACAACATCAAGTGTTGTACAAAATGTAGGTTTCTCACAAAATTTTAGCTTGTAAATGCATCCAATTTCAAACACACTTATCAATTTAAATATATCTTCATTATCATCCTACTATTGTCAATCTATCATTATCATAATTCACTATCAATATTTTCTATCTTATATATTTATTAACCATTCATTTTAAGACATATTTTCCATAAAAGAAATAATACAAATTTAAAATATGCATTCACAACCGTCTATCCATAAAAAAAATGTAAATTAAAGACATCTAAAAATCATAATACATATTTTCATCATTAATTAAAAATCATAATTATAAAGCTTAACATAACCATCCATGAATCTATCATATAACATAATCCTATTGGCATATGGATTCTAGTGTTGTCATTGATGGCAACCTAAGTCTTTGATCTGGTCCATAGTTCAGTATTGGTCCATACCGACAGACATAATAAAGGGTTGGTTATTACTGGAAGTAAGAGTGAACAACAGGGTATCCTGTAGAAGATTATGCTTAACCAGATTATCATTTTGAGTCATGGATTTCAAAGAAAGATATTTTGATGTTTTAACTACCTTATCCAAGAATTATCTTGGTGCACATTCACTAGTGTATGTCTAGGAGATCCAGTGTATTAATTTGCTGGTTATCAATGCTAGAAGGCCGACTTGGTGGATATATCCGTTGTGGATGTTTAAGGAATAATTGCCTCAATTTTTTTTGTGTTCAAACATGTTTACTTAAGTCCTCACTATGATATGGCCGACTATAGATGGTACAAATTAAGAATTAGTTGTGGATTTAGCCAATAGTTGAAAATTATTTTATGTTTTGTTAAAGCTGACATATGGATGATCAAATCTTTGGTTGCACATATATATAAGAGATCGTCTATATCATTTTGTGAAGTAAAATATAGGAGAAGTGAAGTATGTTAGTGTGTGATGCGAAATTCAGAAGGATAGTAATGCAAATTCATCTATGCATGGATTTGTGATGTGAATCGCAGAGCAGAGAAAAGTGAACTACAAAATTAGACAGAAGGTCCAGAATCTGATCTATGAGCTTAACCAGAACTATAACTAGGCATGAGTAGATGCTATTACTTCAGTTCAATCCTTCAGATGGTCTTAATATGAATATTTTGTAAGGCAGCGAGCCTTCCTATTTTTAGCAGTGAGCTCTAGGTAGTGAGCCTGAATGCAAGTGCATTCCATTTTGTAAAACTTATATTTGAGTACTTAAATTGTGGATTGACCTCCACCGTGGTTTTTCCCCTAACAAGGTTTCCACACAAAAATCCTTGTGTTATGGTGTTTTGGATGATTGCATTATGTGTTTGCATCTTTCCTTTGGTTTAATGTTGAAATGGTTTAAGTATCAGATTAATAAAGTTCAGATTTGTAAAACACTGATTCACCCCCCCTCTTAGTGTTCCCTTGAGTCCAACAATTGGTATCAGAGCCTAGTTCCTTGGAATAATTTTAGTAGCTTAAGGTGGATCTTGGAATGTAATGGACTCTGGTAGTCTTCAATAGCAGCTTGTGGTAGAACTTGATGATCTTAATCAGTCTAAAGAAAAAGTCAAGGAATTGAGAGTGAATCTTAAAGATGCTGAGAAATTCATTTAGACATTGAAGGATCAGATTGTTAAATCCAGGGAGAAGAGAAAGGATTTCTATGATTAGATTAAGCAAAAAGAGAGCAAAAGCATGGATGATGTTAACCCGAATCAAACATTGAAGGATATAACTAAAGAATGTGAAAAGCTTGCCAGAGACAATGGCACCCTAAAACATGAGATGGAATCTATGGTGATGAAGCTGACTAAGGAGATTCAAGAAAGAAAGAAGAATGGGGAGAACCTTTCTCAGCCCTTAAAATAAAAATCTGAGGAATGTAGAAGAGTAAATGGAGAATTCATTTAGTTGGAGAGTGAATTGCAACAATCTAGAAACAATGAAGAAGATCTTGAAAAATAGATTGTTATTCTAAGAGATGGACTTATTAAAATAAATGAATATAAGGAAAAGTTTAAGATTAGCTCAGTTAAGCTTGATGAGCCGACTCAAGGAAAAAAGAACGGAAATGACAAGTGAGGCCTTGGATATGAGAAGGGAGAATGTTCTGGATCTGGACAAAGTAATTTTAAGCAAGAAAATCTGATGAACAAAGCAAAAAGGTATCAGGTAAGACAACCTAATGCTCAAAAGTTTAATGGATATTGTTTTTCTTGTAATAAATTTAGTCATATGGTAGCTCAATGTAGAAGTAAAATTAAATAAAGTTATTCATTATTTTTCGGTCAGTGTTTCAATTGCAAAAAGTTTGGTCATAAATTAATTGAATGAAAAAATGTGTCAAACTACTTTGTCAGTAGAAGGAATGTTGAATGTTATACTTGTGGAAGATTTGGGCATATTGATAACCAATGCCGACCAAGAAGAAATCAATGGAATGATTGGTCTAGACAAGGAAATATTGTGTGCTACAATTGCAAAAAATACGGTCACATTGCAAGATTTTGCAGACACAAAAATGTGGATAGAAGAGGTCTGATATACAAAGGCATAAATACACAGAAAGATGATAAAGAAAAAGGAAAAGTGACCGCATATAAAATAAAACATCAGATGAAGAAGACATGGGTAATTAAGATTGAGTTTTATGTAGGAAATAGTTTTGTATCAGAACCTGCTTCCTGTAATTCCTCCAGAAATTGATTTCAGGCCATTGGCCTATGGGGAGTTTTTTAGGAAAATATTCTTTCCCCTGCCTGTAGCTGGTACTGAAATGCAAAAGATTATCAAAAAGTTGTATTAATGATCTACAAAGACTTTTGAAAATATTCACAGGGAAATTCAAGAAATCATAGGTCAGCGGAATAATTTTTCTCTTAGTGTTTGAGAAAATAGGGTATCCAGAATATCTAGGGCAAAATAATTTATTACAATAAAATTTAGGTGTGTGAAGCTATAAAAAGTAGTTGGAACCCTCATTTGTCATTTTTCATCAAAGACGAGAAGAAGGAGAGCACTCGATAGAAAAATTTTGAAGGAGTGAAGATAATTTGGTAGTGAATCTCTAAATCCATCAGGTATTTCAGTTGTTTTTGGAATTTCCATATAATTTGATGTGCGGTTGATAGAAACGAAACATAAGAACGAAAGGTAAAATTGAACAAATAAAATGAACAATCAATCTAGATGAATAAAACATCGAGAATATTAGAGTCGTAAGGAATTTTTTGTTTCCAGATGAATTGAAATGGTTGATAGAAGCTAAACACAAGAATTTTGACATTTAGAATGTGTTTCCCTATTTTGAATGCAAAAAATCGTTAAGTTCATTTTGAGAAGATTGAATGACGACACTCTAATTCTGGACAAACCCTACATCATTTTGAAAGAAGTAATTGGATATTTAACTGGATTATGAAAAGTTGGGGATATACTAAGAAAGAAATCTATCTTGAATAAAGAAGTCAAAACCCTAATCAGAGTTATTGGAGATCAAAGGGCACTAATAATTTCAAAGTTCAAAATCTCTGCGAAAAAATACATTGCACATGGAATATCCTACAAAATTTTCTTCGAAAACAAAGTGTTAGAGTAAAGGTTTTAACTTAATTATGTTAATTAAGTTAACTTTATTCCTCTCTTAAGATTTCACTTTAGTTTGCATAATGTGACATTTAATAATTATATTAATTATTAAATGTTTACCTATTAGGGTTACTTTTAGGTTTTGCACGATCTCCTTTCTTAAGGATTGATCCATTGTATATTTCCTTCTATTGTTCTGATAATATAACCTCTCAATATTTCAGAGCTTCAAACCCTTGTTTTCCTTTTCCTCCATTCTCTTCCCTGTGATAGGTATCCATTTGCATGCAGGTATTCTTGGACTCTGAAGTTGGTTTTGACAAATTCTACATGGTATCAAAGTGGACCTGCTGCATGCCTGTTCTTGTTTGAAGAATTTGGAGCTACAAGGGTTGGATCAGGCATTCATTGTTTTGTTGGGTGATTTTTTGTGGATCCAGCATATTTCATTTTTTGGGTTCACTTTGGGCCCAAATGGACCTTGCCGTTGGATTCGCAGTGTCCAAAACCCTTAAATCAACTGTTCATTCATTGATTTTGGCTACAGTTGATCAAGGAGGCAAAAATGTTTTGTCCCAAGGCCATACGACCCTAGGGCACGCCTTTCAAGGCAAAATTTTTGAACAAAAATTAAAAAACCACAATTTTTTAATTAATTTTGGGCATTACCCATTCATAGAGCCATGCCAGCGTTCAACCGCCTAGCGGCCGCCGCCTAGCTACCACCATTGGCGACAACAACCGGTTGCGGTCGAGCGACCACCTTCGCGTCGTCAGCCTACCGCTTCGGCGGTGCACAACCATTGTGCTACCCGGGTGCCGCTCTAGCTCCACCATGCCGCCTGTGCACCGCCATCGCGCCGCCTGCACACTGCCACCGCACCGCCTTTGCACCGCCAGCCACTGGAGCGCCACCAGGGAGCCACCAGGCCCCTTCAAAAATTGTTCTTTATCCATTTTCACTCAAATAGGCATATCTTGGGCATTTTTTTTCCGTTTTTAAAAAAAGAAAAAGCATTGGAAATCTGGCTCTGAGCCCATCATGATAGTGTAGGATATTTTTCAAAATTTTGCAATTTTTCTGTATTTTTTCATAGTCAAAGTCAGATTATTTTTTGCACTCCAGAGGGCATAACTTGGTCGTTTTTGCTCTATTTTTCGAAAATGAATAGGTGTCTGAAAGCTGTGAATTCGCTCTATTCAGATCTTCTGTTATTTCTTTTAGAAAATTTATCAGGTACACAAGATTCAGTCTGAAACCTTTTTTGCCTTTTTCCTATTTTTTCACTGAAAAATCTCTACTAGGGTTTGGTTGTTTTGTATTGTGGGGGGAGTCTTTTTTTTTGCTTTCTGTCATTTACTTCAAAAAATTAGAAACTCTTCACATTAAAAAAATCATTAAACCTCTCCAAACATGTTCGAAAACACTTCTACTATTGACCTTCTCACACCGCATAACTACCATACATGGAAGGCTTTCATGACACGTCTTCTCATATCAAAGGGGTTGTGGTCCTATTTAGATACGGTTCAGCTAGTTTTGACCATGCCATTTGAGGTTATGCAACATAGAAATAAGATGGATGAGGCTATGGGTTTGATTTCCTTGCCTGTTTCAGACAGCTTGTTGTTTCATCTTGATGGGTGTGACAGTCCTCTTGAAATGTGGACCAAGTTCAATGATCTATTTGTTACCATAAATCAGTTTCATGCACTCCAGATTGAGGCAGAGTTGACTTCACTTGTAGCTGATTCGTTTCCCACTATTGAGGATTTTTTGATGAAATTCAAACAACAAAGATATCTTTTACAGTGTTGTGGTAAGGCTAAGACTGATACAGAGTGTATTTACCTGATTTTGTCAAAGCTTCCTGGGAACTTTCAAATATTCTCATCTACCTTCCATTCCACTATGGATGCCTTGGGAAATCGATTCACCATGCCTACTTTTGAGGTGTTTTGCGATCGGTTGAATCACGAGCAAGCCAAGCTCACATAATTGGATTCTCTCACAGGATCAAAGAACCATGCATTGATTGCTCAGACATCAAAAGGAAAGAAGAAGCAGAAACCGAAGCCTAGGATAGATTCAGTTGGTAGTGAGAGTTCCTCCAAGCCACCTCCAAAGTCAGATTCAAAACCAAAGTACAATCCAAAACAAGGAAAATATTCAAAGTCTGGTGAGTCTTCCTCCAAGACTAAGAAGTATTCGGGTGATCCTTAAAGTTTTTGTGGGAAGGAAGGACATCCAGTTTCTAGGCACGTTGGAAATGATTAGAGGCTTTAGAGGAAGCCATGCAACAACATCATATCACCTCACCTTCTCCTCCTTCCTATTCTACAAGAAAAGGACATGCTCTTTCTGCTCGAGCCGTACCTTCAGGATCCACCTAGATTGTTGATTCTGGTGCTTTGCACCATATGACTCACTCACAGGAGATGGTCGCCGCCCTTGCCCATAGTGATACTTCACAGATTGCAGTTGGTGACTTAGCACAACTTTTAGGTACAGGTTCTAGTACTATTTCTTTGGATGGTGGTTGTCTATAGGATTTTCTTTTGGTTCCTGCTATTTCTACAAACCTCCTTTCCATTGATCAGATTTGTCATTCTGGCACTGGTAAAATAGAAGAGTTCTCACTGCATGGTGTGGTTATTTGATATCTCCATGATCCTGATTTGGTTTTTGCTACTGGGAGTGTAGATCCCGAGACTTGTTTATACAGTTTTGATGGCTTTGAGAGTTTAGATAGTTTAGGCTTCTCTCTTATAGCTCGTGTAGAGAAAGTGAGCAAGCTTTGGCATGAGCATTTTGGCCATGTCAATTACAGATATCTTCAACAGATGAGTACACAAACACTAGTGATTGGGCTTCACCATATATCCTACACTAAAGGTGTTTTTCGAGGATACACTCTTGGCAAGAATCACCAAGATCCTTTTCCTACGGGTAGAGCCTCAAGTGCTAAGGCACCTTTGGAGTTGGTTCACAATGATCCTATGTCTTTCTCCACTCCTTCTTTTTCTGGTGCCTGATATGTGCTCACATTTATAGATGACTTCTCTAGGTGTACATGGGTGTAATTTTTGAAGTACAAGTTTGATGTCTTTGATTCATTTCGGATTTTTAAGATATTTGTGAAGAAGCAGTCTGGACTTTCTATTAGGAGGATATGCACCGATAATGGGGGTGAATATATTAATTAGGCTTTCAAAGATTTTTGCATTGAGCATGGTTTACAACATCAGTTTACAGTTCCATACACCCCTTAGCAAAATGGTGTTGTTGAGCGAAAGAACAAAACTTTACGGGAGATGGCCAATTGTATGATACAGTCTCGAGCTATGGATGCTTCCTTTTGGGCTGAGGCAGTCAATTATGCCAACTACATTTATAATCGAATGACTCATAAGGCATTGTGACAAATGACTCCTGAGGAGGCTTGGACTCATGTCAAGCCTAATGTTTCTACATTCCAAGTTTTTGGTAGTGAGGCTTGGGCATTTATTCCGGATGCTCAGAGGAAAGCCATGGAGAGGAAGAGTCGACCACTCATATTTGTTAGCTACTGCGAGGATGTTAAGGAGTACAGGTTTTTTTATCCTAATTCCAGAGAGGTCTTTTTTCGATGAGATGTCCAGTTTGATGAGCGCTATCCTCAGATGGATCCTCCATCACCAGCTTCAAACTCATTGCCTCCTACTTCCTTTCCACCTCTTGAGGATTACATATCTTCCGAGGATGATACAGATGATGACCCAACATATCCACCACCACCAGATACTCAAAATTATCCCAAGTAGGCCCATGTTACTATTGAGGTAGCTAGACCTTTGGCAGGTGATCCTTCTGATACTCTTCGTACTCGTGCTCAGATAGTTGGTACTAGTCTTTTGATTCATGCCATTTTGGATGATCCTCATAAGTTTTCAGAGGTGACAGGTCACCATGAGTGGGATAGGGCCATGAATGAGGAGTATTCTTCTTTGATGAAGAATAACACTTGGGATCTTTGTTATCTTCGGAAAGGGAGAAATTTGGTTTGGTGCAAGTGGGTGTACCATACCAAGTATGATGCAGATGGTTTGATTGATAAGAACAAGGCTCATCTTGTTGCGAGGGGGTTTTCTCAGGTAGAGGGTACTGATTACTCTGAGACCTTTGCTCTTGTCGCCAAGATGAATTCTATTCACCTTGTACTCTCCCTTGTAGCTTCTCAGGGATGGATAGTGTTTCAAATAGATGTGAAGAGTGCCTTCTTGCATGGGGACCTACATGAGGAGATCTATATGGAGCAAACTCAAGGTTTTGTGCAGGACTCTTCTTTGGTTTGCAGACTTTGGTGGTCATTATATGGTCTCAAACAAGCTCCTCGGGCTTGGTATGAGAATATGGACTCCTTTCTTCTTGCTTCTCACTTCACACGCTGTCATTCCGATCACACAGTGTACATTCAATGTCATGAGGGTAATCTTTTGATACTTGTTCTATATGTTGATGATCTGATTATTACAGGTAGCTCATCCTGCATGATTTAGAGTGTTCAAAGAGCTTTGATGGAGCAGTTTGAGATGACAAATCTTGGTCTTTTGCACTATTTTTTGGGCCTATAGGTTATTTAGTCTTCAAATGGGATTTCCATAGTTCAGCAGAAGTATGCTCTTGATATGATCCAATGATTTGGCATGCTTGATTGCAAGCCTGCCCCACTCCTTTTCATTTAGGTGTTGTTTTGTCTACAACTTGCTCTACTCCTTCAGTAGATCCCACTTTATATAGGAAGTTGGTTGGCAATTTGTTGTATCTGATGCACACTCATCCTGATCTTTCCTTTGTAGTTGGACTTGTCTCTTGATTCTCACATGATCCTCATGAGAGTCATTGGCAAGCTACCAAACGTATTTTGAGGTACATTCAGGGCACCACTTTTTATGGCATTCACTATACATCAGGAGCTCCTCACATTGTTGGCTCACTGACTCAGATTGGGCTGGTGATGTCAATGATCAGAAGTCTACTTCTGGCTTTATTTTTTGTCTTGGTTATAGTCCTATCACATTGTCTTGCAAGAAGTAGTCTGCTATTGCATTATCATCTACAGAGGTTGAGTATCAAGTAGTTGTACTAGCTAGTCAGAAGATTTTATGGCTTCGATAGTTGATGACTGAGTTTAGTTTTCCTCCTGATCGTCCCACTACTCTTTGGTGCAACAATCAGAGTGCTATTCACATTTCCCGCAACCCAGTGGAGCATCAACAGACTAAACACATTGAGATCCACATGCACTTCATCAGATAATTGATTCATGATAGTTCTCTCATTTTGGAGTGCATTCCTACCGAGGAGAAGGCTTCAGACATCTTCACTAAAACTTTGGCATCGCCGCACTATCTTCAGTTGCACTCTATAATCGGGGTGAAGGAAGTTGTCCTTGGGGGGTTTCAATGAGGCCTTCCTTCATGTATTTTCAGCATGCTTTTTTCATCTATTTTTGGAGAAGAGTTTTTCCCACGTGGTTTTCTCTTTTTCTCCACTTTATAGAGATTTGGTTGTATTCAGGTACCTGATTAGGCCTAGTTGTCGGGACCCTTATTTGCTTTCATGCATTGTAGTTACCTTTTATTTTCTTGCACATGTTTGTAGCTGCACTCTTGCTCATCTTAAGGGGGGTGTTAGAGTAAAGATTTTAACTTAATTATGTTAATTAAGTTACCTTTATTCCTCTCTTAATATTTCACTTTAGTTTGCATAATGTGACATTTAATAATTATATTAATTATTAAATGTTTACCTATTAGGGTTACTTTTAGGTTTTGCACAATCTCCTTTCTTAAGGATTGATCCATTGGATAATTCCTTCTATTGTTCTAATAATATAATCTCCCAATATTTCAGATCTTCAAACCCTTGTTTTCTTTTTCCTCCATTCTCTTCCCTGTGATAGGTATCCATTTGCGTGCAGGTATTCTTGGACTCTGAAGTTGGTTTTGACAACTTCTACATAGAGAAAGTGCTACTTCGACAGGTGCGGTCTACATTTCACAAAAAATGATAATGGATGATTAGGACTTTGACCTTTGTGGATTGTTGAAAGATCAACTGATGGAGAATTTGCAATTAACGAAGATGACAAATTGCCCTTTCAGGTTTGGTACTTTCACTATATGTCTAGTAATGTACTTTCAAAATTATTCACCGATGAACAATAATGTGATGTGGAAAGAGAATGAGCCGGTGTGCAAAAAAATTCACACACACTATAAAAGTTTGGAAAACTGTGATCAAGTATATAATAGTTTCTTTAAAGGTTTTCTAGGAAAGTTTGGCTCAGTTGGTATTTCTCTTCTTGTAAGGACACTTGAAGTTGGTTCCTCTTTCAGTGAGACAAAGAGAAAGAAGAAATGAGAAAAAGAAATTGTTGTCTCTACTTCGGAATGCAAGATTCCAAAAATTGAAGGAAAAGGAAAGGAACAAGAAATTATGGATATACTAGATGAGGAATTTGATAAAGAAATTGAGGACACATAGAGAAAAGAATTGGAATCAGCCGAACTAGAACAAGAAAAGGAAATGATAGAAGAAAATGAAGAAGAATATGACTTGACAAAAGAGAAACTACTGCAACTTACTCACAAGGAAGGTGGAATGCATTTTTTTTTTAAATTATGGTCTATCAGACCCTCATATGATCTGGATATGATTTTAAGAGTACTAAGTGCTCATGTTGTGCACAACCAGATCAAATTGGAGATTTTGTAGAATATTTTTCCAGAATAAATGAATGAATGCATCAAGGAAACCATGGACTCTGAGTCTCAAAACAAAGAAGAAGAAGAAGTAATCTTACATCTGAAGAAACAATACAAAATATTTCTCACCAAGTTGAAAAAGAAAAAGAATGAACTCAGGCAATGCATAAGTGCAGCAAATAACATCTATAACTATTGCATCTGTTGGCCTCATGTATTTGGGAAATAGAAATAAAAATTGGATCAAATTGAAACAAAATTGAACAGGATTGGACAAAGCTTTGATATGTTTCAGGATTAGGATGGTACAATCAAGAAAAGGATTCAAGAGTTACAGTCTGAGCATACAAAAGTTCAATTCACTAAAAACAAGCTTGTGGACACTTTTTGGAAAGTAAAAGACTTAACTAAATGTAGATTGGAACAGATGATTGAGATACTGAGGAAAGGAGAGAAATTAGAGGATGCGATCACAACTCCAGAATCCATCATCAAGATTGTAAACAAGACATGTAAGAATAAAAACATGATCATAATCATTGGGATTGTAATAGAAGCTTGGAAGATATTTATTTCGGAGATAAAAGAAAAACACAAAATAATCTTCTAACTCAAGTAGCAATTCTCCGTTTTCAAATTTTGAAAATAGTTTTGAATTAAAAAGTTTTTGGTCATATTTCAAAAGGGGAGATTGAATACATGTTTTTGATTGATGTCAAAGGTGGAGAGAGAGCAGTGAAAAATTTCGTATAAATTTTAGGGGGAGATATGTTTTGAAGTTTTGAAGTTTGGTAGTGTACTCATATTGATTCCGACACTTAGTCATTTTTCACTAAGTGTTGCCATCAATGCCAAAAGGGGAGATTGTTGGCATATGGCTTCTAGTGTTGTCATTGATGGCAAACTAAGTCTCTGACCCAGTCCATAGTTCAGTATTGGTCCATATTGGCAGATAGAATAAAGGGCTGGCTATTAGTGAAAGTAAGAGTGAAGAACAGGGTATTCCGTAAAAGATTATACTTCACCGGATTATCATTTTGAGTCTTGGATCTCAGAGAAAGGTATTTTGATGTTCGTACTATCTTATCCAAGAATTATCTGGGTGCGCATTCATTGGTGTATGATCTAGGAGATCCCGTGTATTGATTTTCTAGTTATCAGTGCTAGAAGGCTGACTTGCTGGATATAGCCATTGCAAATGTTTAAGGAAAAATTGCTTCAATGTTTTTGTGTTCCAATTTTTTTACTTAAGTCCTCACTATGCTATGGCCGACTATAGATGGTGCACATTAAGAATTAGTTGTGGATTTAGCTGATGGTTGAAAAGTATTTTATGTTTTGTTAAAGCCGATATATGGATGATCAAATCTTTGGTTGCAAATATATATAAGAGATCAATTGTATCATTTTGTGAACTGAAACATAGGATAAGTGAAGTATGTTAGTATGTGATGCGAAGTTCAGAATGATAGTAATGTGAATTCATTTGTGCATGGATTTGTGATGTGAATTGCAAAGCAGAGTAGAGCAAAGTGAAAAATAAAATAGAAGGTCCAAAATGTAATCTATGAGATTAACCAAAATTGTAACTAGGCATGAGTAGATGCTATTAATTCAGTTCAATCCTTCAGATGGTCTTAATCTGAAAATTTTTTTAAGGTAGTGAGCCTTCCTATTTTGAGCAGTGAGACTGAATGCAAGTGCATTCCATTTTATAAAACTTATATTTGAGTACTCAAATTGTGGATTGATCTCCATCATGGTTTTTCCCCTAACAGGGTTTCCATGCAAAAATACTTGTGTTATGGTGTTCTGAATGATTGCATTATGTGTTTGCATCTTTCCTTTGGTTTAATGTTGAAATTGTTTAAGTATCAGATTAATAAAGTTAAGATTTGCAAAAGACTGATTCACCCCCCTCTCAGTGTTCCCTTGAGTCCAAAAAATCCATGGACCAATCCAAACATCATATATCATATATATTATTTCTAGATAAGTGTACATCGTATCAAAAATAAAAATTGGCAAATGACCTCATAGAAATTTTATCATCAATGTGATTAGTCATACAAAATTATTTCTATCCACCTCTGCATTCTTTGGCCTAGCTAATTATTCTGGTGATTGTCATGGTGGCTTGCTAATTAGTTATGATCTAGTAAAATCCCTTGATAGAGAATTCTAGTACTTTGCATATAAAGGGTCCCTTTTGTATGTTAAGACATTACTAATTTACCAATCTATAGTATTTATCCTCTCATAGTGCATGTTTTCTATCCCTTAATATTTTTATCACATATTTTAATGCTTAAGACATGCTCCATGATCCTATGCAACACCTTGATCTATTTATGTATCATACATATTTGATTATAATCCATCTATCTACATCTTACACACCCAATCATGTCTCTAATCTATCCTTCTTTTCATGTACACCACCTCTCTATACTTGTATAGTATCCCACTCTATCTCTAGAGCCATAACTCTAGTGCCATAGTGACCTAGTCTATCCTATGCTTTCCTATATAGGAACACACTTCATTAATTTATCCCTATCACCCCCCTTATCATCTAGTCCTCTAAATCCCACTATTGGTACTAATATTAGTACCACTACTAGAATGACCTATACCTCAATTCTCTTGCCTTCCCACTTCTATTAATGGTACTATAGTTGCAACTTTACCAAAATCATGACCCCCATATCATTATGAATTTTTTTCCATGGTATTGTTAATCACTTAGGCCTAAGGCCCACCAAAAAATCCTCATACCCATCCAATATACTTGAATCTATCATATTCCCTAGGTCATCCCACTATACTAGTGCTAACATGATCCAAATTCCAATGGAATCCTTCTTTCCCACTTGTGATCCTCAATTCATAGTCTCTAAAAAATTCACAACTAAATATGTAGCAAAGGGGAATGTTCTATAGAAACCTAACTCAACACCATATTAGGTCTATGCCAATTATATAATCATATTTCTCAATAATATAGTATAAAAAACCAAGAAGCTCAATTAAAATTTATCATTTGATCCACAAGTATATTAAAAATTGTATGGCTTACATGGAATGCTTATAGCCACCAAATCATCAGTCAATCAATTGTGTTAAATAACCTACCAAGTTTAAATCCCTATATAAGCATACCAATAAAAATGGTACCCATGCAAAAAGACTCCCCATATGATCAATTTTACCAATGTATTTGAGAACCCTAGCATAAAAAACCTCTTAGTGTTTTTATCTAGAAACATACTACTAGTATCCTCCGTACTCACCCCCATGTGTCACTATATAACACCGTCTCTTGAATAATTAAAAATCTTAATAAATCCATTCATGAAACCATCATATGGCACAATCCATGGATAAATCCAAATATCATATATTATATATCATTGCTAAATATATGTACATTATCTCAAAAATACAAATTGGCCCTATAAATTCACTAGAAATTCAATATATGCCAATAAGTATACTCACCATGAATGAAAATCTATAATATCCTCCATAAGCCCCCCAAGGTCACAATCATCTCCCCTATTCAAAGATTAAATTTAGTGTATCTAAATGTCATGCCACTAGGTTATTCTACCATTAAGTTCCTATCTTCGTTAATCTAAAGCACGTGTTATGTAGCATTAGCCCACTACCTCCATCAAACCTTAGTCATCCTCATCAAAAACCTACATTAGCCTTAGTATAGTAGACCACCACTATTGAGTGACCACAATAGGAAAACTCTACACATACATGCATATCTTGGTAATCCTATTATCACAAGCCTAACCTATTTCCCTAAACCAAAAATCCATTTTACCAACCCAAATTTATTTTCATATCTATAATATCTATTTTCATAACCCAAATATGTTTTCCTATCCAAAAACTTAGTTTTGTAAGCTGAAGTTGTTTCCTTAAAAAAAAACCTTGTTTCCCATCTTACAACCCATTTTCCCATCCAAAATTCATTTTCCACAACCCAAAACCTATTTTTTAATGCTAATATATTTCCCTAATCCACTACTTATTTTCCTAACTAGAAATCTGTTCTCCTCACAAAATACCTATTTTCTCAAACCTAACCTATTTTTCTAATTGAAAACTAATTTGGTAACCTAGTTTTTTCCCATCACAACTTAGTTTACCATCTAAAACCTATCTTCCCTAACCAAACCTAATTTTTTCATCAAAACCTAACCTAACACATCTTGAAAATTAAAAAAAACCTTTTTGCTAAACCTTAACTACCTACTCATTACTTTTGTGCTTGTGCCACCCGAGGTGCACTTTTCCATGTTCTAAATATTGTGCCATAAATTATTGTTCATATGTCACTTCCCAATTCATTTATCCTACTAGTTAGTGTGCTTGCATAAAAAACATCTCTTATATAGAATTCTTGTACATGCATTACCACATTCTTTGCCTACACTAAATCCATTTATATATTGCAAAACAAATTATTTTAACAAGTTGTAAATACAAAAAAGAATATGATATTATTTTCTTAAAGTTGTATAATATCTCAACAAATGATATTATTTTTTCTTTTTTTAGATTGCAAGAATCGGGTAGCCTCCTCTATAAACTGCATGTGTCTTATAAATTTTTTTCATGTGACCAGTGGCGCTAGCACAACACACCCTCCGGTACGATAGGTCTAGGGGGGAGACTAGACCTCCTTACCTCTTGCCTGCAACATGATCCTTTATCCAATCGAACTAGACCCACATCCCAACAAATAACATAATTAAACACTTGTTAAATTTCATATTTAAAAAATAAATATAAATATAATAAAACCATTTCAATTTAATTAATATTTATTTTCAATAACAATAAATATATCTACAAAATATAAACTATTTATTTCTTTATAATCCTCAATATCCTTTTTAAACAAGATCAAGATTGTGAATATGCATGAATAAGAAATACTTAACACTCCCTCGCAATGATATTTTCACTACATTCGCAATAGAATAATACATAACACATTTTCATAATGATAGTTCTATTGGCCATTTTCGATTAATGACAATGTTCCCAAATCTCAAATTAATCCCTCGTAAAAAAAACTTCCATCTTTTCATCTTCACAAATATACCAACCGACGGCCAGCAAACATTGTTTTCTTTAAATACCCTGTTGCTATTTATCTTCTCACATCGGTGCCTCTCATTAAACTTTGTACAGAGTTATATTTATATTTCTACTTTGTACAGAGTTAAATTAGTGATGGCGGAGCAAGGCAAGGTTACATTAGTCACCTCAGACAAGAAGGTGATTGAGGTGGAGTATGAGGTCGTTATGCAGATGGAGATCATCAAAAGATTTGTAGAACTTTCAGGCACCCGCACTAATATACCTGTCTCCAATGTTTCCAGCACCATCTTAGCAAAGGTTATGGAATACCTCAGATATCATTTGGAAGCCGAGAAATCGGGGCAGTCAGAGGAAGATATAAAAACTTGGGATAGGCAGTTTGTAGAAGTTGATGAAGCAACACTTTACGATCTTCTTATGGTATGTTTTACTTTTTATACACCATTCACGTTCTACTTCTCTGTAAATTTCTCTTTTATATTTTAAAACTAATGTTGTAGTTTGTGTGGGATGTGCAGGCTTCTAATTTCTTGAAAATAAACAATCTCTTCGAATTCTTATGCCAAACTGTTGCTGGTATGATCAAAGATTTATCACCTGAGCAAACTCGGCAGCTATTTGATATAGAAAATGATTATACTCGGGAAGAGGAAGAAGACATTAGACGTCAAATTGCATGGGCGTTTGAGTGAAAACGTTGTAAGGATATATTAGTTTTATAACACTCTGATTGGTTGATCGAAAAGCCTTTTTCATTGATTAAATTGTTCTCTGGTTCAATCAAAATTGTTTGTGGGAACTTTATGAATAGAGGATGAAGGTTATAGTATATATATTCAAATGTAATTTTGTTAGTCATTTTTAGTTTTGGATGTTTTTATATTCAATGTTTCTCACATCTACAAATTTAAGGTGAGCAAATTGCATCTTATGTTAGGTAAAAGTTAAAAGGAATATTCGAATGGTTTTTTACATAAAGTTAATTAAATAAAATTGAATTTAGATATTAATTTCGTACATATAAATTTTTATTGGAAAATGTTAAATATGGTTTTCAAATGACATATTATAGTCATTGTGTAGGGTGTTTTGGATGATGATCTTAATGTATGCTTGTTAGATGAGTTCACATTAAGGGTTTCATGAACTTTGCATAATGGAAAAGTAGTATGTAGTTTCTTAGCAAGAGGTGTATGTTCATTGAAATTTTTGTTTTGTTGAAAAGAATTTTGAGTCATCTATTTGGGCCTCCTTGTTAGATTTATCCACAGTGAAGATTTCCATGCTTATTTTTTCAATAATATTACTTGAAATTGTTTGAGTGCAAAGACCTTATATGTTAGTTTTTATAATCGTAATTCTGATGGATTTTTTTGTTGGGTTAAATATAAGATATTGTTTGAACCTTGATCAATATGACCTTGGGGATGTCAATTATGGAGTCCTTATTAAGCCATGATCTCGTTGAGTTGTAAAAAAGTTGAGGTCATCATTTCTCTATGGAAATTGTTTGGCACAGTGGTGTTTATTAAAAAAAGGAAAACAATATTAGAATCTTTGTTAAAACCCTTGAACACTATTCAAATATTTTTCAAAACCAAGTCTTGATACTTAATCACTATGAATAGAGGTCAAGGGATATTCTAAATCTTGTGATGAGGGTATGTACTCATTGATAGAAGGAATATGTCTATAATGAATATGATAGTCCTAGAAGAGGTTTCAACACAACAAGGACAATGATAGATTAGTTGAGAACCTCAATTGATAGTGCATAGAGATCTTTAAGGTATTGTACAAGTTTTGTTGAAGGGCGACCCAAGAAGAAATGAAAGAAGCAACTAACACATCCCAATACACAATCATGATAATATATAAATATCAAAGCGTGATTGATAGGTTTCCAACATATAAGAATAGAAGGTATGAGGGAATTTACATGAGAAAACATAGATGAAGTTGCATTCTTAATATTCTATTTAATTTACGAGAGTGTTTCTAAGTATCAACATATCAAGAGAAAAAAAGTATTGTTTTTCATGGGATAAGATAATTATCATTGATAGGTTTCTGAGGGTAGAGGTCACGAGGTCACAAGAGAGGAACAAATCTAAAAGTCTATCAATGTAATAATGAGTAGGGATAGCCAAGAGTCTATGGAGTCATGTAAGATAGTTTGGTTCTTCTTAAATCTTCATATGATAGTCAATATGATGGACATTGTGATAAGATGACAATCTACACTAATGGAAATACATATAAAAGAAAGTCAAGTAAGATTATCATACAAAAAGAGTGATGACATAAAAAGTGTAAAGAAAATACAATCTAGCCATTGGTTATTTAAACTAAGGAGTCACCCATGATAGAGTCTAGAGATTGAATGGTTGACAATGTGAACCTAAATGATATTTTTTCTCCAAGTAGAAGTGCATTTGGAAATGTGAATCAAGAAGATAGTGTTGGAAGTATGAGTAGTTTGTGTGTTATCATTGATGTCAACAGATCTATGTTGTTGCATTAATGTCAATAGATATATGAAGAGATTGTTGGAATTTTGTGAGGATGCTTTGATTTATTGCATTATGTTGTCATTAGTAGCACGTCACTGGTGTCAACTTCTAGTGTTTCTTTTATAAGATTTTATTCATAGATGTTCAACCTCTTGTGTGTGATTGAGTTTCTATAGTGGTTTGGTGGTGATGATGAAGTGATGGAGATGATGAGAATGTGTGTGTGGTGCTTGGTTTCCAAGTTCTTTTGAGAAAATTTGAATAAAAAAAATATATTGTGATTAAGAGGTGTTTAGTATTGTAGAAAAGTGATATGGTTTTGATCCACATTTTTCTTGTGTTGAAGATCCACTTAAGTGGTTCAACTATATTGATTAGAGGTATTCAGAGGTGTTATATCTAGATTTTTAGGTTCTAGATCATTTTGCAGAGAAATTTGTGTTCACCAGTGTGTGAACAATGTATTGCAGTGGTGTCTAGGAGAAATGGTTTTGCTCCAGATTTCTCCGTAGTATGGTTTCTAGTGTAACATGCCCAATGTTATACCCATTGAATTTTACCATGTTTTAACCCACATGTGAACAAATAGAGTAATAATTTTTTTCTTTTATAATTTAATGATAAGATGCACATTTGGAATAAACCCATTTCAAAATCCCACTATATTTTAATAATAAAAGATGCATATTCAAAATTAATCCCATTTCAAATTTCTATTAGATTTTCATAAAGTGAATTACATAATTTCCAATTAATGATTACCTATTACATAATCTCATGTAATGATAATTTTTTTCCAATTTACAATTTCTCAATAAGAATAGAGATACATGTTTACATACATAGCTTCTATGAGCTTAATGAAATAGATATTTGATTAAAATACAATGATCTAGATGTCCCCAATGTTGCTCAATACCTCCTAGATGTCCCCATTAAGTGGTGCTATGTTCTAGGTGTATGCAAACTAGCGCTACATCTTCAAATCCTATTCGTCAACTGTAGGAGGGAGAGTATCACTCAAGCACTTTTCTTCCAACCATGAACTTACTACATTCCCCCGCACATCTTCCTAATTGGTAAGATGGACCTACCCTTTGACAAAGAGATTGGTTTGGTAACCCCATAATCTTGTCCTTCTTGAGCATAGTGTTGTATCCTACTTATCTAGAGCTACCATGTACATTGGCTACAAACTACATGTATGACTTCATTGCCTAGAATGCAATCATAGATCATAGTGAACTGACAATGTAAAAAGTGGATACTTACACTACTTTGGCCAAAAAATCCAACAACGAGTAATTAGAGTGCAAGTCATACGTAAACCCACTCGTTAGCTCGATTTGGTATTGACCATTCACAAACATAACAAACAGTCCAACAAGGTTACTCCCTTTCCCATGGATTAACCCTGACCTCAAGAATAACCAAGTTTTAACAAACTTCACTAACTAGGTTACACCCTTTCTGATGGATTATTCCAACCCCATGTATAACCAAGCTTTAACAAACTAACTAACTAGGTTGCACACTTTTCCACGGATTATTCTAGCCCCAGGTATTTAACCAAGCTTTATAAGATTGATTAACTAGGTTACACCCTTTCTCATGAATTATTCCAATCCTAGGTATAATCAAGCTAACCATACATGCACACATAAAAAGTGACCCACTATATTACTCACTTTTCCATGGACTATCTAACCCTAGGAATTTGTTGGCATATGGATTCTAGAGATTGTTGGAATTTGGTGTTGTCATTGATGGAAACCTAAGTCATTGATCTGGTCCACACTTCAGTATTTATGCATACTATAGACAGAGTGAAGAATACGATATTCGACTAAAGATGAACCTATTTGTATTATCAAATTATCATTTTAAGTTGTGGATCTCAGAGAAAAGGTATTTTTATGTTTGTACTATCTTATCCAAGAAGCATCTGGGTGCACATTCACTAGTGTTCGAATTAGGAGATCTAGTGTATTGATCTTTTGTTTATCAGTGCTAGAAGGACGAATTGGTGGATATAGCCATTGTATATGTTTAACGAGTAATTATTTAAATATTTTTGTGTTCGAACATGTTTATTTAGGTCCTCACTATGCTATGATTGACTTTGAATGGTGCGCACTAAAAATCATTTGTGAATTTAGTCGACGGTTGGAAAGTATTTTATGTTTTATTGAAGCCGACATATGGTTGATTGAATCTTTAGTTGTATATATATATAAGTGATCGGTTATATCATTTTGACATAGAATATGTGAAGTATGTTAGTGTATGGTGTGAAATTCAAAAGGATAGTAATGCGAATTCACTTGTGCAGAGATTTATGATGCGAATTGCAGAGAAAAGCATAGCAGAAGAAAAATACTAGACATAAGGTCAGAAATCATCAAATGTGCTTAATTGGAACTGTAACAAGGCATGAGAAGATGTTATTCCTTCAGTTCAATCCTTCAAATGGAATTAATCTAAATATTTTGTAAGGCAGTGAGCCTTTCTATTTTGAGCAGTGAGCCTGAATGCAAGTGCATTCCTATTTTGTAAAACTTATATTTGAGTACTCAAATTATGGATTGACCTTCACCGTGGTTTTTCTCCTAACAGGGTTTCCACGTAAAAATCCTCATGTCATAGTGTTTTGAATGATTGATTTGTGTGTTTGTATCCTTCCTTTGGTTTAATGTTGAAATGGTTTAAATATCAACTTAATAAAGTTTAAGATTTGTAGAACATCAATTCACCCCCCCTCTCAGTGTTCCCTGATTCCAACAATTGGTATTAGAGAATTGTGTTCCTCATAAGGAGTTTAGCAGTTGGGTATGTGTAGGATCATGATGGGCCAAAAAGTGGCAATATGATGGGTATGTGGCTAACGACTTTTTTTTAATCCAAAATTGATGAAATGAAAAGAGTTTTTAAAGGAGATTCTCAACTTTCCACCAATATAAGAAATTCTTTACTTTGAATTTAATAAATAATTATTACTCATTTTCTATTGAATTACGACTAAATTCCTGATTGATAGGCTGATTGAAAAACATCTATAGCTTTCAAACAATATCACATTTTTTTGAATCCAAAACATGCGTCACATTCTATGCTTCGCATACTATAAGATAAAAAAATAAAAAAATGAATCTCATGAAGTTTTGACTAAGTTAAGGTGATCAGACATACAAGTCTTTATATTTTTTAAAATTTGTAATAACAAAATTATAATTAATTATTTACTTGGAAAAAAATTACAAAAAAATATGAATCACATAAGGACATGAATCCTCTATTTATATATAAATATTATAAGAAAATATTATCATTTTAATGTGGTTAGGGTGGTCAAACAGACACCTACTTCTTATTTTTTCCCTGAAATTTAAGTACTACTATATTGAAATTTCAAATTTTCACCAAATAGATTTTATTTTTTTGTAAATAAACCTTGTAGTTTAGAAACTACATTAAATTTGTTACAAATTCTATTGTTACATATTTTTTGAAATAATATAGATAACTTATTCAAAATTTTATGTTAAGTTTCCTGAATTTGATTTTTCTAAAAATTTTGCCACTTAAGGGTCTGATTTTCCATGATGATCTTGCACATACCCACCTTGAGGTGGATCTTAGAATGTAATGGACTCTGGTAGTCTTCAACAATATCTTGTAGTAGCACTTGGTGATCTTGATCAGTCTAAAGAAGAAGTATGGGAATTGAGAACGAATCTTAAGGATGTTGAGAAATTTATTCAGACATTGAAGGATCAGATTGTTAAATCTAGGGAGAAGAGAAACGATCTTTGTGATCGGATTAAGAAAAAAGAGAGAAGAATAATGGATAATGTTCACTTGAATCAAACCTTGAAGGAAATAACTGAAGAATGTGAAAATCTTGCCAGAGATAATGCTACCCTAAAACATGAGATGTAATCTATGGTGATAAAGCTAACTAAGGAGATTGAAGGAAGAAAGAAGAATGAGGAGAACCTTGCTCAATCTTTAAAATAAAAATTTGATGAATACAAAAGAATAAATGAAGAAATCATTTAGTTGGAGATGGAACTACAACAATCTAGAAACAATGAAGAAGAGCTTGGAAAATATATTGTTATTCTCAGGGATGAACTTACTACTGCAAATAAATACATGGAAAAGTTTATGATTAGCTCAGTTAAGCTTGATGAGCTGACTCAAGAAAAGAAGAATGAAAATGACAAGTGAGGCCTTGAATATGAGAAAGGAGAATGTTCTAGAACTAGACAAAGGAATTTCAGGCAAGGAAATTTGATGAACAAAGCAAAAAGGCATCTAATAAGACAACCTAATGCTCAAAAGTTTAATGGATACTATTTTTCTTGCAATAAATTTGGTCATATGGCTACTCAATGTAGAAGTAAAATGAAATCAAATGATCCATCATTGTTCGGTCAGTGTTTCAATTGAATGCATAAATGTGTCAAACAACTCTGTCAATAGAAGGAATGTTGAATTTTATACCTATGGTAGATTTGGGCATATTGCTAACCAATATAAGATCAAGAAGAAATAAATAGAATGATTGGTATGGACAAGGAAATACTATGTGCTACAATTGCAACAAATGCAGTCACATTTCTAGATTATGCAAAAACAAAAATATAGGTAAAAGAGGTCCGACATATAGAGGCAGGAATACACAAAAAAATGATAAAGATAAAGGAAAAGTTACAACGGATCAAATAAGAGATAAAATGAAGAATACATGGGTAAGAAAGATCGAGTGTGATGCAGGAAATAGTTCTGTACTGGAACCTGCTTGCAATAATTCCTCCTAAAATTGATCTCAGGCCATTGGCCCAAGGGGAGTTTTTCAAGAAAATCCTCTTTCCCCTACCCATAGTTGGTACTAAAATGCAAAAGATTGTTAAATAGTAGTATTAATGATCTACAGTTTCCTTGGAAATTATTCACAAGGAAATTCAAGAAATCATAGGTCCGCAATTTTTTTTTTCTCTCGTTGATTGAGAAAATACGGTATTCCGAACACCTAGGGAAAAATCATTTATTACAACAAAAAGTTAGGTGTACAAAGTTATAAAAAGGTAAGTTGAAACCCTCATTTTCCACTTTATCAAAGAAAAGAATAAGGAGAGCGCTCAGCAACAGAATCTCAAAGGCGTGAAGACATTTTGGCAGTGAAACCCTAATTAATCAGGTACTTCATAAATTTTTATTTAATTTGGTGTGCGATTGAGTTAAATGAAACATAAGTATGGAAGGAAAAATGGAACAAATCAAAGGAATGATCAATCTAGATGAGTATAATAGTGAGAAGATTAGAGACATAAGGAACTTGTCGTCGCCCGATGAATTGAAATGGTTGAAAGAAGCTAAACACAAAAATTTGGACATTTGGAATGAATTTCTCTATTTCAAAAAGACATAAATCATTAAGTTTATTTTGAGTAGATTGAATGACGAAAGTCTAATTCTGGAGAAACCTTACCTCATTTCGAATGGAGTAATTGGAAAATTAACTGGATTATGCAAAGTTGGGGATATATTGAGAAAGAAGTCTATCCGAAATAAAGAAGTCAAAACCCTAACTGGAGTTATTGGAGATCAAAGGGCACTAATAATCTCAACAATCAAAAACTCTATGACAAGATACATTGTGCATGGAATATCCTACAAAATCTTCTTCAGAAACAAAGAAGGTGCTACTTCGGTAGGTCCAGTCTACATTTCACACAAAATGATAATGTAAGATCAGGATTTTGACCTTTGTGGATTGTTGAAAGATCAACTGATGGATAATGTGCAGTTGACAAAGATGACAGATTACCCATTCAGGTTTGGTACTCTGATTTTATGTCTAGTAATGTACTTTCAAAATTGCTTACTAATGAACAACAATGTGATGTGGAAAGAGAATCAACCGGTGTGCAAACAAATTTATACACTCTAAAATTTTAGCAAACAATGATCAAGAATATGGAAATTTATTTAAAGGTTTGCTAGGAAATTTTGGCCTAGTTGATATTTCTCTTCCAATAAGGGCACTTGAAGTTGGTTCCTCTTCCAGTGAGATGGGGAGAAAGAAGAAAAGAGAAAAAGAAACTGCTCCTCCGGCATGCAAGATTCCAAAAATTGAAGGAAAAGGAAAAGAACAAGTGATTGTAGATATACTAGATGAGGAATCTGATAAGGAAACTAAGGACACCCAAGGAAAAGAACTGGAATCAGCCGAACTGGAACAAGAAAAGGCTATGACAGAATAAAGTGAAGATGAAGATGACTTAACCAAAGAAAAACTACTGCAACTTATTCATGAGGGAGGTGAAATGCAAAAAATTGCCAAATTATGGTCTATCAGACCTTCATATGAGCATGATGTGATTTTAAGTGTACTAAGTGCTCATTTTGTGCACAACTAGATCAAATTGGAGAGCTTGCAAAATATTTTTCTTGAAGAAATGATTGAATGCATCAAGGAAATCTTGGACTCTGGGTCTCAAAATAGGGAAGAAGAAGAAGTAATCTTACATCTAAAGAAGCAGTACAGAGTATCTCTTACCAAGTTAAAAAGACACATGAATCAGCTAAGGTAGTGCATAAATTCAGCAAATAGCATCTACAACTATTGTCTTTGTTGGCCTCATGCAGTTGGCAAGTATAAAGAGAAGTTGGAACAAATTGAAACATAATTGAATAGTATTGTACACAAATTTGATATGTTTTAGGATCATGATGGTGCAATCAAGAAAATAATTCAAGAACTACAAACAAAACATACAAATGTCCAGAACACCAAAAACATGATTGTTGACACCTTCTGGAAGGTGAAGGACATAACAAAATGCATACTAGAATAGATGATTGAGATACTGAGGAAAGGAGAGACACTTAAAGAAATCGTCACTATTCTAGAATCTCTCATCAAGATTATCAACTGGATATCTGAAAACAACAACATGATCATAATCATCAAGATTGCAATAGAAGCATGGAAGAAGTTTCTTCTAGAGATGAAAGAAAAGTACAAAATGATCTTTTAACTCAAGTAGCGGATGTATGTTTTCAAATTTTGAACCAGTTTTGAATAAGTAAGTTTTTTTTTACACTCCATAAGAGACTTATTTTTTTTTGGTGTTGTCATTGATGGCAACCTAAGTCATTGATCCGGTCCACACTTCAATATTTATCCATGGGTATGTGCAAGATCATGATGGGCCAAAAAGTGGCGATATGTAAGCCATATGATGGTCCATGTGGCTGACAACTTTTTTTTTTACCCCAAATTGATGAAACGAGAAAGTTTTTTAGAGGATATTCTCAACTTTTCACCGATATAAATTATTCTTTACTTTGAATTTAATAAATAATTATTATTCATTTTCTATTAGAATTACGAATAAAGTCCTGATTGATAGGTTGATTGAAAAACATCTATAACTTTCAAATGGTATCACATTTTTTGAAACTGAAACATGCGTCACATTCTATGCTTCACATACTATAGGATTAAAAAATTAAAAAAATAATTTCATGAATTTTTGACCAAGTTAAGGTGGTTAGACAAATGAGCTTTTATATTTTATAAAAGTTGTAATAAAAAAAGCATAATTATAAAAAAATATGCATCACATCAGGACATGAGTCCTCTACTTATATTTAAAATATTATAAAAAAATATTATCATTTTATTGTGGTTAGGGTGGTCAGATAGACACCTACTTATTTTTACCTTGAAATTTTAATACTACTGCATTGAAATTTCAAATTTTCACCAAATAGATTTGTTTAAAAAAAATAAAAGTCTAGTAGTTTAGAAACTACATTCAATTTGCTAAAAAATCTACTTTTACATTTTTTTGAAATAATATAGATAACTTATTCAAATTTTTATATCAAGTCGTCTAACTCTGATTTTTTGTCTTTTTATTGCCACTTAAGGGTCGATTTTTTTCATGATGATCTTGCACATATCCCCATACCGGCACACAGAGTGAAGAAAAGGGTATCCGACTAAAGATGAACCTATTTGCATTATCAACTTATCATTTTAAGTTGTGGATCTCAGAGAAATGTATTTTTATGTTCACACTATCTTATCCAAGAAGCATCTGAGTTCGCACTCACTGGTGTATGAATTGGGAGATCCGGTGTATTGATCTTTTGTTTATCAATGCTAGAAGGATGACTTGGTGGATATAGTCATTGCGGATATTTAAGGAGTAATTATTTAAATGTTTATGTGTTTGAACATTTTTATTTAGGTCTTCAGTATGCTATGATTGACTTTGATTGGTGTTCATTAAAAATCATTTGTGGATTTAGCCAACGGTTGGAAAGTATTTTATGTTTTATTGAAGCTGACATATGGTTGATTGAATATTTAGTTGCAACTATATATAAGTGATCAGTTATATCATTTTGACATAGAAGATGTGAAGTATGTTAGTATGTGGTGCGGAATTTAGAAGGATAGTAATGCGGATTCACTTGTGTAAGGATTTATGATGCGAATTACAGAGCAAAGAAGAGCAAAAGAACAAAATCAGATATAAGGTCAGAAATCGTCAAATGTGCTTAACTGCAACTGTAACCAGGCATGAGAAAATGCTATTCCTTTAGTTCAATCCTTCAGATGGACTTAATCTGAATATTTTGTAAGGTAGTGAGCCTTTCTATTTTGAGCAGTGAGCTCTAAGTAGTGAGCTTGAATGCAAGTGCACTCCTATTTTGTAAAATTTATAGTTGAGTACTCAAATTATGGATTGACCTCCACCATGGTTTTTTCCCTAACAGGGTTTCCACGTAAAAATCCTTGTGTTATGGTGTTTTAAATGATTTCTTTGCATGTTTTCATCCTTCCTTTGGTTTAATGTTGAAATGGTTTAAATATCAGCTTAATAAAGTTTAAGATTTGCAGAAAACTGATTCACCCCCCTCTCAGTGTTCCCTCATTCCAATAGGAATAACCTATTTAACCACGTGGGTAATCATAACATTAAATGACTCCATTTCAAAAGGTATGATCTCATCAATAAATGACTTCAATTAAAAAGTATGGTTTCAATAATAAATGATTCCATTCAAGAGTAAAATCTCATCAACAAATGACTCCATTCAAGAGTAAAATCTCATCAACAAATGACTCCATTCAAGAGTAAAATCAATAATCAAGTGATCATAATCAATCTTAAAATCTCTATATTTAGTGTGACTCAAATTTTCACATATTCATAATGCTCACTAAATTTGTGTAATAATCTGGAGGACATTAGCATAAGAGATTTTTTTTCTTTTTCACCTACCAATCCTCTTCTCAATATGGCTTTGGGTTGTCAAAATGTGAATCCTCTTTTAGAATTCCATGAATAGGAATAGACTCTTAATCAGAAAATACATTTTTCAACCCTAATGCTGAATATTGATATAAAAATAAATTATACACCCTAAACCTATGAAAAAGACTGTCTTCCTACTTCAAGGAGATATGAGTAAACAACCAAGTACAAACTATCAACATGGTTTGTATAAAATAACAACCTAACAATGATCACATGTCTATCATGCCATCATTCCCACTGTATTACTAACCTCATTATCGAGAGAGGTTTACATAGCATCATAAGCTAACAATTTCAAGATAGCACTTTAATTTCCATACTTCATAATTCATGCAACATACATATTGTCTTGACGAACTAAGTCTAGTTCTAGTAGGATTAAAGACACACAAGTTCCAATATAGTATATATATTCCCATATAAAAGTGTTTCACCAATTCAAGACTCATCCATGAATAATAAAAGATTATCCTAAACTAGGAAATACATCAAGTTCATAAAAGAAACTTATCATGAATTCAAAATAAATCTTTCCCAAACAAAGGCATTTATAAAATAAATAAATTTTCAAACATAAATAATAGAGGAATAGAAATCAGCGTGCTTGGATTTATAGTTTGAATTGATAATACTTCTTTCCAAATTCAGCTTTCATAATCATGGTTGCTACTTCTTGTAATCCCAACTTATCTTTGAACTCTAGCCTCTTCTCAAAGAACTCTAAACAAACATAAACTCACAAAGAAAATCTCTTTCTCACTGAGAACTCTCAAATTATTCTTGTACAAAAAACTACAATAGAATAGCAATGAAGAATTCCAAATGAAAAAGCGTAACAAATAGTAGAGAGAACACCTCTATTTATACTAAAGTATGAGCATCTTAATGCTAAAAATAATCTATTAAATCTGCCACCACTCTAACAAAAAACCAAAACTACATCGATTCAACTCATTTGGAATGATATGTGGTTGATTTAAACTTTCATATTGCAACACATAAAAGTCCTCCTATTTCCAATTTCATACAATGGATAAATTGACTCTTTTCTTGTGACAACATTACTCTTTTACTAAGTCAAGATACAATGACACATTACTACAAATTTCCTATTTGATTTTCAAGTCAACTACCCCAGCCAGCTTGTGGCAAATGACTAAGCCTTATGCCTTATCAAACTATGAGTTAGTTTAATCACTCCCCATATTCTAGCATTACCTTTTGGTCCATTAAAAATATCCGCATTAGTGGTAAGTAAAATATATTGCATACAATTATTTTCTAATGCATTTCATTAGGAGACTAAGCATTTATGTATGCTTTTATTGTTGTATTTATGCAGCCTTATAGTAGGCACCATCCATATTGCTTTTACTTCAAATACAAGTTTTTCAACATATTCCTTTAATTTTTTATTTAAGTATGGCTTAAACTCTTTCATATATTACCATTAAACTACCCTCTTAAGCTAATATATATGCGCAACATATAAGTATTGTATTGCTAGCTTTATTCATGTCTTTCACCAATAGAGGGTGCACTACATATGTGCTGACTTATTCATATACTATGTGCTGGCTTAAGATTCATTTAAGTGATTATTAGTAGCAATAATATTCTTATTACTCACTGTCATATCATGGATTTTTCCTAAGTACTTCGCCCTTGTGCATAGCTGATATATATTACCAAGTTTCCTTGTTTTAAACACATCTTCACACTTTGGTATAGCAAAGTATTAAGCGCTCCTTAAGGTTTATAAAATGCAAAAGTCGTGTGTATGTTATAAACTACTTTGATTCCTTCGCATATGCATTATATGCGCTTGCATTTATACCTCCTATCCTATGCGCTTTACAAACTTCATTTAATATTAGTCTTTCGCATATACTACTAACTTATGTGCAACATTTGTTAATACATTATTTTGGATTTTTAAACAGCCATATTCTTTAATATGGGTTGCACCATATATGTGCCCATGTTTACTCTATAATATTTCAAAATATATATTAACATATTTAAATAACCATATTTTTTAATATGGGTGCACCATATATGTGCCCATGTTTACTCTATAACATTTCAAAATATATATTAACATACATATTATATATATATATAATATAACTGAAATGATGAGAATTTTTTGGAAGGTTCACCAAAATTAATTGACAAAGTGATTAACCTAATTTTAGAATATGATTTCATTCAATTATGAGGTTATTGTGCATAAATGAGAATAAAAAGTTAAACCTAACCAATATATCAATCAAAAGGCAAGTTCTAAGAGGGTCAAATGCTATTTACCTGTTGCAAAAAATGTTTTTTTGAGCCTCACTAAGGACTCGAATGGCTCCTGGCTAGGGTTCTAGAAAATCAATTTATGAGTTTTGTTCTTCAATGTCTGTACTCCTAGATCCTAGTAAGAGATTATATCAAAAACCCGAAAATAAAACTTGTAGCTCAATTTCCATGATTTGACAACTTTCTTAACAACTTTGGCAACTTTTACAATTTTTCTCTCCAAATGCTCTTCAACCTAAAACTTGCAATCACACATTAAAGGAGAAGAAAAATGTTGTTTTGTTAGGGAATAGGGGTTTTCTTTGGTCAAACTCTATTTTGGTAATTAAAACTTGAAATGAAACAATGCATAAAAAAATGATGAATGAACAAAATAATGTCACAACTCATCACACCTTGATTGAAACCTTGGAGTACAAATCAATAATCTTGCATGAAGTAGTGTTAATGGATGTAGATCTTGATCTTAAAGCTTGATTAGAAACAATGCTTGAATTGGATCTTTAATACTACATCAACACATTAGCTCAACAACAAGCATGATGCACTATGCCTTTGAAATGATGAAATGGATCTTGATTGTTGAAATAATCCCACCCTTGACTGCCTCAAAATTACTCTTGTGAACTCTTAGAATTCTTGAATCAAAATTTCTAGGAAATATTAGGTGAAACATAGTGAAATAACCTTGTATTTATACATAACATTAAATCCCATAGTTAAAATATCACAAGATGACATCAAATCTATGATTTGAGTCATTAAAATACGGCCAAAAACATATCCCAAGTGGGGGTTCTAAGTCTAAGTGAGGACACATTTTGCATGTGGAAAATGGGTCCTAGCTCACGTAGCTAGGACACACTTTGGAGAATGTGAAAGATCATGTGAAAATAGGGTCCTAGGACCTAGTGAGGACCCATTTTCCAGGTAGCAAATAACGAATGGGTCCTAGGTAACTAACCTAGGACACACACCTTCAAAAATTAAGTGTTATGTTATATCCTTTCTGAATTTCGGGCTTTATCCCTCATAATCTGTAATTAATTAGGTTTAGATTTTAATTAAAGGGGCCAATTAAGCTCTAGGGCATCATCAGGCTCATTTATTGTTTATTATTCATTCCCAAACTAAGGAAAAAGGGATACTTTTTCTATAACTATATTTTTTCCCTATTTTGGTGAGTGTATGACCCCATGTCAAATTCACACTAAAGTAAACATTCAAGACACTTATGTATGCAACAATGATAAAGATACATAATCATACAACATCAAAGAGCAAAAAGAAAAGGGAGTTGGATCAAACCTCAACTATCCGACGTGATGTGGAACACATCTTAGCTATTTGTCCAAGAGAAGGGGGGAGGATCAAGCCTCGACTATCCAACGCAATTTTGAACACACATGAGTTGTTTGTCCAAAGAATGTTCACAAAAAAGTAGAAGTTGGGTGATCCCACAAAGCTAGTTTACAATTTTTGAGAGGAACTGGTTTTTGCTGAAATCACATATTTTTAGAAAATATAATGATTTAAGCCTTAAAAAATTACATTTTAAGGATTCCAATTAAAGATGGTTTGATCAAACCACCTTAGATCAAACCCCCTTGGATAGAACTTCGCTAGTTTTAAACCATACCTATAAATGAGTCTCATTTACACCTATCAAAATGCTAATAAAAAATCACTTTTGATTTACCTTTTGGGGGATCAAATGAATTTATTTAAAATTTATTTGAAAGGATTATGGTAGTCCTTAGAATGAGCTATCCAATGAATATAATTTTAATATGTTTTGGTTTTATTATGTATTTATTTTTTTAGTTTTATTAAACATAGGTTTTTCATCGAAAATGAAGGTCTTTATTCTACACGTGGAAAAATAGCAGATTATCAAAAAGAAAATTTGAAAAACATGAGTGCACTAGATATTGAAGTCCTTGATCCAACAAAAAAAAAAAAGTTTTGATATATACAAAGAAATTTACGCGTTATACAGTCATGCTATGTCTGAATTATAATTGGTTTGACTTGATTAAAGAATAAATATTCAATAAAAAACTATATAACCAAGTGGAAGCACTAGATATCGGAGTTACAAATCTAAATTCGAAAGAATAAGAATTTTATCCTTCATGGGGAAAAAGTTATGCGTTATATGGCATGCATCACTTTTTAAAAATGTTGTTTTCTGAAAAAAAAATAGTTTTCATGGGAGATGGAAAAAGAAGTGCAATCTGATTCCAAAAATTTTGAAAAAAATATTTTTAGAATCTACAGACAAAATATGACGAGATTGTAGTTTGCATCATATTCAAATTCCTCATGGTTTAGCTGCTATAGGTCCCTAAATGTGAATATTTAGTTAAAAATAATAATTTCAGTGTCGAGTTTGACTAAAAATTGTAAACCACTATTGTGGGATCATCAAAGTAGAACTCGATGTCCACTATGAAAATGATGTGCACACTCACCTCGGGGTAGTGGAACCTCAAGACATCCACTAGGTGAGTCTTCCCCCAAGAAGGTGGCTTAGTGAGAAAGTCATGCCTCTATGTCGGCTCTCACTGTACTTACCATACAAAATTCATCTCTTTGATAACTCTAATGGGGTACCACTCACATTCCTATTGCATTATTAACAAGCTATGTTATGGTAAGCACCTATGCACATAGAAAGGCTCCACATGCAAGAAAATTATGTTATCCTAGGTGGCATTGAATTAGGGTTTCGAGCTTCACAAGGTCAGCAAGTTGTATTATGCCACACTTTTGAACATTTTGTATATAGGTTTTTATTGAAAGGGATTTCACTTTATTCATGTAAGATCTTCTTCTTAGGGACCATCATGCCTAATGTCTCCAAGAGAGGACAAGTCAAGAGTAAATGTTTCACAACTTAGGGAATGCAGTGTATCACATCACCACTAAGAGAAAATTCGTATGTTAAGAAATATCACACTCTTGGACAACATCAAACCCAATGAAATGACCAAGAAAAGGATGCATCACAAGAAAAAATAAAATCACACCATGAAACACACAAAATTTTGAAAGATATTATTGATGTATGTCCCCCCCTTCAAAGTGATTGCTAACACCATTGCTATGAGAAATTTCTTTAAAGTATCCAATGTTTACTCCTAAGACATGAGAGCTTCCTCGAAAAGCCCCTATGCCAAGTCATATGTTTCCAAAACAAAGCTACATCACAAAAAAGGAGGGAGGGGTTGCCCCTAGAAATACATAAGGGATCTATAGATTCACGTTCAATATATCTATACTACAATGTTTTTTAAGAGATCAAAAATTTCATCAGTCCCTAAATACTCATAGAACTAGAAGAATGAAACAAAGAGATGGAAAAAAAGTAAAATAATTTCAGGTCAACATGAAAGAGACTTAAATGTATTGACGCCTTGCCTCATCCCCAAAAGGAAAACACAAGACAAGTAAAAAAGGATTAAAGTTTTAAGACATTGAGAGGAATATGGATACATATAGAGGAATGCACAAAAAGAGAGATAAATCAAACTAAACATCACGGGGGATCACATTACGCATGTATGTAATCACATAAAGGAACATGAAAAATAAAATAATGCAAAGGACTAGTAAGGAACATGCAAGTCAACCTATATTGGGTCATTTGCATCCCAATCTTAATTGTATATATGGAAGGTGGACAGCTAGCCAAATGGATAACATCAAGTGAAGAACTATGAAACATACCAAGTTCAACACTCTTCTTAGGAGAATTGTCATTTAAGCTCATGGAATATGAGAACAATGAACTCAACTCACTATGCACTTGCTAATCAATCTTTGCAATATGAATGTCATCATCTAAATTGATCACAATAGGAGGTCGAATGATAATGTCTCAGGAAAGTTTGTGTTTACATTGCAGCGAGGGTGTAGAATCATCATGCATTGCTTCAAGTAACTTCGGATTTTGACTTTGTGTGTTGTTATTTATTCTTTATCTTGTAACGTGCGAGCAATAGTACAATGTCAATGCCTACACTAGAATTTTTGTTTGTGTAGGAGCAATTTGATCAAAAATAGGTTTCTTTTCTTCCCTCAAGGGAGTAATGGAAGGAACTATAGGAGTTTTTAAACCACTTTCTCTTTAGCTTTGTAGACTTGGTTGACTTTAGGACGCAAAACGAGATTGTTTTGATTATCTTGTGGTCAATTATAGGGAATGGTAGGATGATTTGTCATAGGTTGCTCTTGGATATTTGGAATGGACTTTTGTTCAATCATTGATTCGTCAAGGATACGTGGATCAATCACGGGGTGTGGAATGTTTCTAAGGAATAATTATTCTATATGCTTTGCCTTAAAATTTTCATATTCTTTGAAAAATTAGTCCTCACGAGGTCTAATAGGTTCAGTAGGCTCATGCCAAAAGAAATCCAATGAAAAGTTCCCATGAGAAGACACAAGATTAAAGCCAATATGATGTACAATAAATATTTCATTTCCAAAGGGAAAATTTAAACATTTATGCATAATCAACGAGATGAAATTCATGGAACAAAGCCATGGATAGCCTGACTTCACATGAAATTGGTCTAACCATGGGATGATGGTGAATGAGACTTTAATTTTTTCAGTCCAACTTTTAAAGGGAGATTCAGCGAGCCCATCACAAGACAAGCAAAACCATTATGCGTTTCAATAAATGATTTCATTTTGTCATATGTATCTTGATAAAGTTCATGCATAAATAAGAATTCTTCAGTGATCACATTCTCTACACATGAGATTAATTAATATCCCATTTGTAGGCTTGTCATTGATTCTTCCAACTATATAAAGAGGACCATCGGGTGCATGTTTAAGTATGTCTTTTCATGAGGAAGCAATATAAAGAGGCATTTTGGTTGCGCCCTTACAAGGTTTAGCTTCAATAAAGTTGACTGAGGCATGTATATTGTTATTCACTTGTTTTTTTAAGTTCTCATGAAGGAAGAAGCTAAAGCTACTAATAATTTATGTTTCATTTCTAGTTTTAAGAACTTTTTGTTGAGCAAGAAAATTGAGAGGGGGGAGTCAATCAGTTGTAGCAAATATTTCCTTTATAGCAATCACCAATGATTAGTTTAATTACCATTCACAAAAAATTTATTCTACTAATATGATTAATCATTAAGTGGAAATGCAAAGGTCAAAAGAAGTAAAAACATGTACACGCAAAAACATTAGATTTATGTGGAAAACCCAATAAAGGAAAAACCACGATGAGGATTATCTCACAATATAAAGAATATCAAAACCAAATACAAAGGCTCACTGCCAACAAAAGATTCACTATTCGGAATAGGACTCACTGTCCAACAAGGGTTAACCACCCGTAGGGCTCACTACTACATAGATACAAAGAAGATAGAAGAGATTTGTTACAAAGAAAAGACAACCTCAATGCAACAAAGATTTTGACCATAATATGCTCACACACTTGCAAACATGCTTGATTAATAGAGTATACCTTAGCTCACTACTTCCAAAAAAATTGTGATTAGAGTTTGCACTGATTTGCTCAACCACACACTCTACTTCACATCTATCATGCATCATTCTCACATCTATTCCTTTGCATGTGCATCATTCATCCTATATTTATATCATCTTCAACTTTGAAACATATCCAAAGTTGGCCACACACACCATTTGTATTTACAAATTCAAATTAGGGACCAGTGCCAAAACAATCTAAGGTGGAATTAGAATGAGGGCGACCCAAACACACACTTCAACACACTTCCACAAAGTTCAAAAGTAGTGCTAAACACAAGGTTGAACAAATAAGTGTAATACATAGAATAATTAAGTACACACATACTTAACACGATATAATCTTTCTAGATAACAAAATTATGTTCAACATGATCATATCGGCTTAAATTTCAAACCACAAGTCATAAGACTCGAAAAAGAAGAAATCCAAAGCAACTATATTTCTCTTGGACCGCAGCCAGAGACACTGAAAAACATAGTTCACAACTGGTAAACATAACATGCACAATACAATGATCCAAAATCCAAGAATTTGGATAAAGCAGCTTCTAGTTCAACCATGATCAACATGTGGCAACAAAAAAAGTATCCCTTCTTTTCCCTTGCTTGTCTGGGCCCTCCTTATAAACTAGGCTTATTGGTTCTCTGATTTAGTGTTGTAATGTGTTTAACACATTCACATTAGGTCTTGGACCCTTGTGAACTAATAAATTTAAATGGTACCTTGCTAAAGTGTTGTGAAGTGTTGTAACACACTTTCACACTTTTCTAAGGCTTTATTAATTAACTGAACCTAATGAACCTCTTTTTAATCAAAATAAATCTTAATCCTGCCTTTTTGAAGTGTTGTAAAGTGTTGTAACACACTTTCACACTTTTCTAGGGTTGTCATTAATAATTGGGCTTCTTTATGCTTTAATTGGCCTTATTTTGCATCCACAAGCCTCATTTAATGCATCTTTTGAGGATAATCCTGACATAAATCATTACCCAATCATAATTAAGGTGTTTCAACTTATGTGGCCCTAGATTTAGTGATCTAGGACTCATTTGCCACCTTGGGTGAATGAGTACCACCTAGATTTTTGGGTCCTGAACCTGGTTTCACACATTTCTAAGCATTTTTAAAAATGGTCCCAAAAATTATATGCCTAGTGGAACTCATTCACCCAGGGCCCAAAATTAAAACTAATTCAAAATTTTGGCAGGGTTTTATCCTCCTAGATCTGATGTCGGCTTGTAGTATTGTAATTTCAAGAATTCTTGCATAATTGAGTATAAATACAAAGTTCTTTCACTCATTTTCACCCCAAGCATTCAAGTATTGATCCTTATAGCAATTTTGAGTTCAAAAACGCATTTAAGTGTTTTCAAGAGCATTCAAGAGAATATTATCAAGTATTTTAGAGCAACATTCAAGCAACAAGCATCATGTGAAGGACTTCATTAATCATGTTTGTTTTTGAGCTAAAAATTGTGGTGTACGATTTCATGATTCAAGCTAGCATTTCATTCAAGATCTATCCCATTCAAGCAAGAGTCAAGATCTACATCCATTGGAGCCATCTCACACATGTTTGCAACAATTCATTGATAGGTTTTGGTGAGTTGCAATATCATATTTTGTTCATCATCATTCTCCACTCCTATTTCATTCTATTTCAAGGTTTGATTACCAAAATGGGGTTTGACCAAGGGAAACCACTATCCACTAATCCAATAATTTTTTTCCCTCTTTTGTGTGTCATTCATAGGTTTAGATTGAAGAAACATTGAAGAAGAAGATTGGAAGAAGTTGTCAAAGTGCATAAAGTTGTCAAAGTTGTCATTAAGCATTGGAGAACAATTGAGAGCACCTATAGGTTGGTTTATAGAGAATCAGATTTGAAAACTTGAAGAAGTAGATTTAGAAGACTAAGAATAGAAGACTCAAAACTCAAAGTTTTAGAAAACCCTAACTGGATTGATTCACCATTTCTAGCAAATGAGTCCCAGTTTTGGTCAAAATTCATATTTTTACAGATTTGGATACCCATTTGGTAGATTCATGTTCCCACATAGAAACCTATATTTTGGAATAATTCGCCTAGCTTGGTGAAGGATTCCCACTCAAAATTAAAGGTAGAAATTCCAGTATTTGAGAGCTCCATTCAACCATCTCCATATATTTCCATGTGCACACAGTCCTTTATGTAGATTTCTATTTTTTTTCATTTGTTTTTCTAGGTCATTTAGTATTTCTTTAGATTGAATTAGGGTTGTGTATTTCATATTGCATCATACTTTGCATAGCATTTTTCTTTCTAAGTTCTTACTTGATGGTGAACCCCTCATTACTTTACAATCAGCTCCAAGGACAACCCTATTGCGGGATTTCTTTCTCCTTTGCATTAAGATATTTACAGTTATACTTGAATGGAATAGCTTGAAAGTGGGTGTGCTCTATCTCCTAAAACCATATGATAGCACTAAATACCCCATTTTAAGTGGTTCCACAACATATCCAAAACATACAAACATAGGAGAAAAACCCGGAGCAACCACTGAATACCTGCAACCTTTCTTCATTACAATTTTCTCAATATCGTTGACATATACAACCAATAACCTGCATCCATGACCTTAATGACAAAAAAAAACAATTGATAGCAAGTTAGGTAGTTGACATCAATAACAACACTTTCATTCTTGCAACAATCTCCCCCTTTGTCATTGATAGAAACACATGATGTGAAAAACCATCAAAGACAACACAACTCTAAACACATTTCCTCATGATTTTACTTTACCCCCCTTAGAAGAAATTTTTTCACATGATGCACATATTCCCTTTGCACCTCATCTCCCCTTTTGACATCAATGGAAAAGGCAAAAAGTGTTTTCGTAGGCTTACCCTTTGACATTAAAAACGCTATTACGAGTATTGAATACTCCCCTTTAGGAGTAAACCCAAACAATCTGTTCAATGACACCAACAAACACTACCCACTCCCCCTAAGAGGTAGCCACCAAACATCACTCCAGAAGAAAGATAGATCCATAAACTCACCAGACTGATCCAAAGGGTGATTGAAAGGTTTCCAACATATAATTATAGAAGGTATGAGGGACTTTACATGAGAAAATATATATGAAATGACATTCTTAATGTGCTATTTAATTGATGAGACTTTTTGTAAATATAAACATATCAAGAGAAAAAGTATTGCTTTTCATTGGATAAGACAATTATCATTGATAGGTTTCTAAGGGTAGATTTCTTGAGGTCATAGGAGAGGAATAAATCTAAAAATCTATCAACATAATAATGAGTAGGGATAGTCAAGAGTCTATGGAGTCATGGAAGATTTGGTTCTTCTTAAAGCTTCATATGAAAGTCATTGTGATAAGATACAAATCTACACTAATGGAAATCAATGTAAAATAAAGTCAAGTAAGATTATCATACGAAAAGAGTGATGACATAAAAAGTGTAGAGAAAATACAAACTATACATTGGTCATTTAAACTAAGGAGTCATCCATTATAGAGTCTAGCGATTGAATGGTTGAAAATGTGAACCTAGAGGATAATTGTTTTCTCCAAGTAGAACTACATTTGGCAATTTGAATCAAGAAGATAGTGTTAGAAGCATGAGTAGCTTGTGTGTTATCATTGATGTCAACAAATATATGTTGTTGCATTGAAATCAATAGATCTATGAAAATATGGTTGAAAGTTTGTGATTATGCTTTGATTTATTTCATTATGTTGTCATTAGTAACTATGTCATTGGTGTCAACCTCTAGTGTTGCTTTGATAATATTTTATTCATGGATATTCAACCTCTCACTAGCTAGTAGAATTTAGAAAATAAATGACTACATGACTAAAAAAATTAGTCACGTGACTAACACTAGTAGAATTTGGAAAATAAATGACTAATTTGATCATCATAAGTGTCGAATTTGGTCATCAGGTAAAAATGGCTAAACAAATGACTAATATCAGACAAATAAAAATAACTATATAAATGACTATTACTCCTCTATTATTTTTTCTTTCGAATTTGATCATAATCCATAGAGCATAAGCCCCCCTCATGGGATCCCTACCTAAGCGGGCCATTTGGCCGCCTAGGTTTCTTGGTGCACCAAAAATACCTATTGCGTGGAAGACATTGTCTCTCAGTGCAATCTTAAGGCCTTCACATATTTTATAAAAAAAATTAACATTTCACAAATAAAAATGACTAAATAATTAGTCACACAAATAATTCGATCCTGCAATCATGTTAGATAACATATAGTTCTACCAATGATTCAATTAGAGTTATAGTACATATAATACATATATATTATCAATTATTTCAATCCATTTGAATAGATCATTTAAGGAGTCGAGAATCAATAGTGTTATTCCAATAGTCCACCATGATGAGGTCAGAAAGGAAGCATGTTAGGGAGCCCTAACTTCACTACATCTAAGCCCAAGAGTGCAAAGTATGTTGGGGAGCCCTAATCTAGATTTATCTAAATTCATTTCATTCCATTATTTAGCACTTATTATTAATTTTATTAAGCTAGTCACATGCAACTAGAATTTGTAGCACATCCATGCACAAACACATACTCTCTAACATATTAACATACATATAGTTTTCTATCGATGTAATCCTTGAACCTCCTTTAGACACAAGTGTTAGTATATATTCCTCTCTCTATATAGAATTATCTCCCCCTCTATCTCTCTTTCGCATTCCTAATCTCTCCAAAGATCAATTAAACTATCAAATTTTTATATATTAATTTAATTTGTTCTATATACAAATATATTAATTATTAGTTATAATAATTTTTTATTTTTTATTGTAGAATTCAACATCTAATAATAATATAACCTATATATATATTAAAAATAATAATATATATAATTATATATTATATATAGTTTAATCTGATTATTTTTATATTAAATATATATAATATATTAAGTATATTTTATATTATGTTTATTATATTAATTTTTTATGATTAAATGAATCTTAATCGTTCATCAATTTTGACCCTTTTTTAAGTTTCTTTTCACCATTTTTTGTTGCTATTCCCGCCACTATTGGTTCTCGCTCCTCCAAACTCTTCCTCGCTAGTATTGACCTTTCACTTCTCCAATTTGGTGAGCTACACCTTGAAAATAAGGTTTTTCCAAATAATTTTTTGATGTACGTAGCTGGAATTGTGATGGAAATAATTGATTTGAGTTTCACAAGCTAAAGTTAAGCTTCTATGATTCCATTCAATCAGGGGTTGAGCTTGGTTGATATCCAAAATGGATTTCTATAAAGTTTTGGATCAGACTGTTAGAGAAATGTGAGTTTTCTACTGGCATTGAACTAGGATAAATACTTTCATTGTGCATTTACGATAGGTTTAATATCGAATTCATGCAATATTGTCTGATAATTGATTGATCTGATGAAACATCACTTAGATTTTAAATTACAGTAGCAGGGTTTTGGATTCCGTATTAACCGTAGTTTGAATCATTGTGAAATTATTTAGCTTAGAACAACGTATTGGAATTTGTGTTAACCTTGGGCAGCCTAGGGTTGCATTATTTTGAAATACGTATTAACCCTGGTTGTAGTCATTTTGAAAATAATGTTATTTGCATGGCAATTTTTTTGATTGTAGAAAGAGAGGTGGATATTAAGGTTCTCAAAATTCCTAAAATCGAAAAAAAGGTTAGATTTCTTCTGATTTTTTTTCTTTTTCATGGATTAAATTATAATTTGCATCGAAGTAAATTTCCCTTCACATTAATATGGATTTTGTCAAATCTCTTTTGGATAAACCTGGTAGAAGCTTTTGTCTGTTGTTTAAAACTTCAAAGTGAGTTATTGAATTCAACATCAGAGCTTTTTATCTGGAATTACTTGTTACCGACCTTACAAAGGAGCTATCTATCCTAACTTCGTGTCTATAGATATGTTAGAATGCCTTTGATCTTGACCTTTGTCGGTAAGTTGTAATGCTTAACATGGTTTAAACCAAATAGAGAGGAATGCACCTTCAAAAGATCCTTCTATGTAAACGGTGTGTCTTTAGACCTTTCTGTAACAGTGCATCTAGTGTTGATTAGGGTCCAAACAACTAGGAAATTGTTTACACTTAACACGACATAGACTAACTATGCGGGAACACATAATTAATCTCAGAATACCTTTGGGCATACAAGCCACATAAGTGACCTTGTCTGCTATGGCTTTCTTTAACATGGTCTATTTAATATGGGGAGCTTGTGCACGGTACCTAAACCAAGGTCATTATTATGCCTATTTGAATCACTATGCCATTTTGTTATATTATAGTTGGTTGGATTAAAATTCAAATAAGGAGGTCACTTATACAAAAGCTCAAAAATTAGGACAAACAACATTTATTTTTCTTGTTATTGAGGAACACCATATGCTTGAAGTGAAAAATAAGAATTAAAAATAGATAGAGAATACCAATGAATGTTGACTGTTACGTAAATTACAAGAGCTAGTCCTAGCTGATGCTACTCAGGTATGTCCATACTGTTGCAGACACTTAGATTAAATGAAAATCACTACTGAGCTAGGAAGACTTGAGAGGGGGGAGCATAAGTAATCAAATGTGTACAAGTCTAGTTGTGCATTACCTTTTATGCTAAAACAAGAATCCTATAAATAACAAGGAAATGAGCCTACATGAAAATGCTAAAAATTTGAATAGCTAAGAGTAGAAACACTATATATCAGGAAAATAAAAGAAATTTACTGGTGCTACTCAGCTATGTTCCTACTGTTGCAAACACTTGGTAGGCACCATTGCTTAGCTAGGGTGACTTGAGAGGGGGGAGCATAAGTAGTTAGACTGCATATAGGCCTAGTTGTACATGATTTTTGTTTGCTAAAACAAGGATCCTAAAACAAGGATCCTGTAAATAATAAGAAAATAGATCTATGTGGAAATGCCGAAAATGCTAACAACTAAGAGTAGAAACACTATTAGAAAACAAGAGCTACAAGGCAGCGAAGTTCCTGCCAAATACTGACAGAGTAGTTTTGTTATTGTCTCATCCCTTATGACTTTGCATATCTGTTATGTTGCTAATTATTTTTGAGCCAATGCATGAATCTGCTATTGGGATGTGAACTGGAGCTCCTCTGAATCTGTTGCAGGGATACTTAACTCTTTAACTAATTTTGAATCTGCACTTTTCTCTCTTAGACAATCGCCAAGAGAGGTAAAAGGCATGACTTGCTCTTTTTCATAATCCCATTGAAGAATCAAATAACCTCTATTATTGCTACAAAATCTCTTGTACCCATATTAAGTTCTGCACCAAGAAGTTGCCTCTAGGCTATCAGTGCCATTTCTATCATCATTTTTTAGTCATTTCACTAGGTTGATATTTTCGATTCTCGAAGAGAATGCAATTGGGTGTTACAATAAGTAAAGAAACTTTGATTTGGGTGGAGCTAAAAATACCAAATGCCAGTGGAATTTATTTATGTTAGAAGCATAACATGGCTTTAACGAAGGAATATTTTAATGATTTATTTGGTGGTAGAGTTGAAATATTTGATAGATTGGAGAGACACGTTTGAAAGGAGAGAATAATGTTAAATGAAATTTGTTGATTGCAATAGTGAGCGTCTTTTGGTGGTTCTAAAAACTCATGTATTAGTTTGTTAATTTTTCCTACTTAATTGATTGAGATTTAACACAACAAAATATTAGTTCAACTATCTTAATGACAGGGTGATTAATTGTGGTTGTATAGGCCACTAGAATTTTGTAATCTTCATGAAGAAAATAAATTTTTCAAAGTCTTATCATGTGTTTACCATTATTGATATGCTGAAATTGTTCTAGGTCTAGCTTACTTTCATTGCTTCTGGTTTAGGACATAAAATGAAGAAGATATACTATATTTTAAGCATGAAGGATATGAGTACTGCAAGTTCACAAAATATTAGAGGCAATGATGACTTCCAAAATTGTTGAAATGAATTGATAAATGATTTATTACAATTTTTTTTTTATAATTGACCACACTCATTTCACTCAAAATCTTCTATGACAAAATCACATGAAGCATGAAAGAGTACACTACATTCTATAAACTATATAAATATAATCAGGAAATGGAGAAGATTCAGAACTTGGGTAACTTCATGCAATCCATGTGAGTCCAGCCAATGTGGTTATTGCCATTGTCATGAACCACAAGATAAACCTGTAAATATATGTATGCAAAACAAAATTCAACATTAAGATAAAAGCCTTAGTCAAGATAAAATACTGCTTTAATGCTCAAGATAAAAGCCTTAGTGGCATTTGGCACATGAATGCCTAGATTTTTTGAACAAGGAATAAAAGCTTTATAAAACACAACCTAGAAGAATTAAATACCACATATACCATATAAAACTCCATTACCTCCAATGACATTGTAGGGTCCAATTTTGATGTCGTAAAGTGTCCCTAAACATACATTGCCATTCTAGTCATATGTGAAGGTTAGGCAGTATGTTTAATGAGTGAAGAATTCATAAAATATTGAACAATAGATATTTTGAGGTATTGTGTCTCGGCCCTAGTCACCTTGTTATAATAAATTTTAAGGAATGAAATTTGCATGATGTTAAATTTCAGGAATTCTTACACTGATTATCAAATAACCCTCTGGAGGGATTTCCACCTTTTCAATTTTGTATTTGGTGAGGTTCTTTTGAAGTTGAATGTTTGTGGTTTGAAGTATGATGTTACATCTGGAATGGATTTGGTAAACTCATAAGAGTTAGATGATAGGGTATCAGCCTAATTCATATAATATGTACAACATAAGAAATTTATGTTAAGATTCATAAAAATAAATTATCACGTGCGACATATGAACAAATTAACAAATTCCTTCACTTGAATTATTTTTTCCCTCACCAACACAGTGGCAAGGTCTTATCTGATAAATTTTGTACCAACTATTTTATAATTCTTTCTTTGACTTATATCAACCTTTGCATTGCCAGAAATAGAAACTAATTATATTAAAATTGCATAACGTTAAAGCTATCTCTAAACATTCACTATAGAGACAAAAGCATCATAAGCTTGTTTTGTGAAGTATGCATATGAGTTGGCAGTGTCAAATATTATGCTTCCAAGCCTTCTTTCATCTCCATCCTTTGCAAGAAGTTTTCTAACAAAGATCATCTATGCAGCTCCCACATGGTAGTATTTCCTAAAAAGTCAAAGAACAATTGGTGACTAGATGCTCATAGACTTTCTTAGAGGAGAAAGGGTTCAAGAATATCCATTTACATGAAATTAGGATATTATAGGTTGTGTAACTAGAGTCCAATAAGTGAAGATTGACCCTTTACCTCTACTTTAATTACATTAATAATTGATTCAAACAAAATATATGATGACAACATACACTGATTTAAAGATGACACAAGCCAAACTCCAAATTAGTGGTCAAAGCTATTAGCTCTTATGCTTAAGCTTGATGTTTTTTTTGTCTCAGTTCAAAATTTCTAAAGAATGTCAAATCTTGTAATTTAAATTTTTCATAAGCTAAAAAAAGAAACATTTTATCTCCATGAATTAGGCGTATCAAAAAGACAGGCAGTGTTGTTAGGGGCCTAGGGATATGTTTTATCTTCTTTTAGGGGCGTGGATGTTTAAAGGAACTAAACAAAAATAGAAAGCATTTAGCGTCAACGAGGTCGTTACAGAGCTAATCACATACAATCGTGGCAACACTGTTTTCAAAATCTTCAAAATAGAAAAATAAGTTATCAATCTATCAAAAATTTAGACACCAGAGACAATTATGAGTATCCTGAAAGAAATACAACAATGCTATAGTTTCATTTTGGAATATCTAGGTACCAGTATAACTAAAAGTTTTTATATCGATGCAAATCTTGAAACATTACAACAATTAAAACAAAACAAAAAATATTACCTCATCATTTGTGACATGATCATCTAAAATAACATCAAACACAAAGTCATGTTTTTCCACATATGCTATCAAATCCACCTACATATCAGAACATCCATCAGTATATTTCAAGGATCTTCTCATTTACAATTTAATATAGTTTCTTAAACCAAACATTTTTGACAAATATCTTAATGTGTTCTTAACCAAACAACATTCCTTTGCTTACCCAGTAATTGGATTGAAAGTACACATATCTAAAATCATGACTTGCTTAAGGACATGAGATCAAAAAATCCCATTTATCAAATACTTACTATGAGCTTAGTGCCAACTATTTTTCAAATCAGGCCATTTATCCAATTTTAAAATAGATAACATATGTAAGGAAATAGGAAGTACAATGGAACTAATTCCACTCTAAAAACTAACAATAGCAATGAGTGGAAAGTTCAAAGGGACTCATAAAAGGTGTTATTTGTGGGGAAAGCCACATAATTTTCATAACACTTCCCATAAATATCCTACTAGCCTGGACATCAAACTATACTAGCAGACAACTTGGCTACATAAAAAAAAAGTGTATTTAAATTTGACCAACAAAAATCTGATGGGTCGAGCTCCCAAAAACATTGAAATGAATTGAGTATTTAAAAATCAGGATGTGGAAAGACTATTTAGCACCCCCCTAAGATAGGGCACACATCACAGATGACACAATACAACCAATCTGATACAATTGGGAGAGGAACAATTCAATATAGTTTCTTGGTATATAGGACTTCCTCATCCTTTTTATTGTGTGGATTATAAAGAGATGGCTATGTTTAAGTGTGAAATCTCCAAAGACTCATTAGACGTGTCAAAATTTGCTCCTCATCTCCTAAACATTCAGTGTTGGTCAACAATGTGTTCACTGGTTACTAAATTTCTTACCAGCCCCAGGCTTGAGGCCAGGAGATATTTTGTCTCCCTACCTCTTCATTCTACTAGAGCAAGCCTTTGGAAGATCAATCAACAAATTGAAATTCAAGGTGAGAGAAAAATGTTTCCCTATCATTTCTGATTTCTCCTTATCCCATAAATAATTTGTAGATAATATGATCTTTTCAAGAGGTTCAGTGCTGAGATCAATCAACAAAACGAAATTTGAGGTGAGAGAAAGAGGTTTCCCTGTCATTTTCTAAGTTCTCCTTATCCCATATATTATTTGGAGATAATATGATCTTTTCAGGGGCTTCAGTGCCAAGATAAATCAGAAAAATGAAATTCGAGGCGAGAGAAAGAGGTTTCCCTATCATTTATGAGTTCTCCTTATCCCATAAATAATTTGTAGATAATATGATCTTTTCAGGGGGTTTAGTGCTACAAGAATCAAGCCATTTAGAGACAACATTAAGTATATATGAAACCGGAGAAGGTCAATCAAAAAAATCTCAGAAATTATGGGTTTCTTCCTCAATATCAACCACATAAGATAGATTCAGATTAATATTTGTCTCAAGCTTTATTTGGAAGTCACTTCATAGAAGGGATCCCCTTTTTTCAACATAGGATCAAATAACATTGTAAACTCAATTGGAAATTTTCAAAATGAATTTGAAGGTGGCAAGGGAAACATCTTATCTGCTGCAAGTTAACTTCAGTTGCAAAATGTTTTGCATGATCTTCCTATTTATTTTGTCAAATCTGTAGATTTCTATCAAGTTCCATATGACCATCTCTATATCCAAAGGAGAGAGGCTAATGATAAACTCAAGATACCGCACTTTACTTGTAGAGCACAATAAGAATCATCAAGAAAATGATTTTAAAGAGCTGACAACCAAGGATGTAACTACCTAGGCTCTATGGACCCATTAAGGTTTTTCAAGGTCACCAACAACGAAAGGGGTGAACGTGCTTTAAGAAACAGAGATAAAACCCTTTCTAGTATGACCCACATTTGAACTTGTATAAAATAAAGCATAGGCTTAAGGGAAAATGAATCAGATTCCTAGAAGCCCTCCTCCAAACACTAGATGTACCAGTAAGGTAAGATGCACTCATATAATGATAGCTAAAACATATGAGGAAAATCTAGTTTGAAATAGAGTCTCGAGATTGGAGGAGATCAATGTCTTTTCACAGATATCTGCCAGAGATAATAGTTAAACCCAAGACAACTTGCAGAAATAAGGCTTCACAAGACCCTCTCACATTGCACTCTCAGTAATCTGTATCAAGAGGGCTAGTTTTGAAAAGCATTAGACCAAGAGAAAATGATTGCAGATACTCCAGAGATTTGACATTGAATGATATATTGCTAGAAGTAGACATATATCTATCTCATGTTTCAACTTTTTTGTTTTAGAAAGAACACAAATGAGTATGACAAACTTTGTGATTCCTCTTACTCCATAATTATGCAACTAATGAGAAATAAAATCAAGAGAAAAGTGAGGGACACTTCACAACATGTGGTAATCATTTTCATGGTAAAATAATAGAGTTGCAGCTGCAGACAATATTTCCAATTGATTTCTTCTGAAAGTTTTGTTTGCTAGCTATGGCCTACACTATCATTTTGTCTCCTTTCCCTATTTCATAGGATCGTTCCATGTTTTTAGGAGCTTCTGTTATAGCACATAGTTCATATTATTTTTTGCTTACAATTTATTTATGTGTAGGTTCTTTGTTGCTATTGTCATCCCTGAGCTCTAGTTTTTTTATCTCACTTTCACCAGAAAGGAGAGCTCTCTTGATCTAAAAACTAAAATGGCTATACCATACAATAGTCTCCAACAAACAGATTTGACGATAGTAATGAAAACTGGAATTCCAACCACACAATAGAATACATATAGATTTACCATGGAGAACTTGAATTCTGGGAAAATAGTTCCAAGAATGTGACAAAAAATTATAAACTTTATCCCTATCTCGAACGACAATATAAATTAACCTTAATCCCTATCTCGCCATTGTTACTAACCTTCTCTTACTATTGCTGCTTTGATTAGGATTGAGATTGATTTCCTGGTGTGCAACACTTGAGGGATGTGAATTTGACAAGAGTTGCATTGTGGTAAGAAATGGGTTGTCCCCATATCCTTCGCTCAGAGCTCCAGTTGATGAAAGAGGACTTGAGTGAGAGGAACTAGAAATCTTCTATAGGGACCCCAATTTATTCATCTTGTTAAGGGATTTCCATCGAGATGTCAAATAGTATTCTTAGTTCACCCGGTTTCTTGATGTCTCCTCCTGTGTAACTTAGTTCCTTTGTAAATACTGTTACCATCACCACATTTCCTTTGCATGCAAACTGCAAGAGCCTAAATATTCAGGCCTTCTCCAGTCTTCTAACAATCTGCAGGAACCTAGAATGACTTTTCGTGTGCTCTCTTGCCTCGTACCAAATGCAGAGCCTCTGACAATATGCAGACCCATTTCACATGCCAATCACAAGCCACCAAATCCCAGGGAAGTTAACTAGTGAGCATATTTTCCTCCTTGAATAATCACTACTATATAAAATTTGAGAAAGTTTGCATTCTGATTGGCCAATGCAACATGATTTAATCACTATTTAGCTATTGAAGGCTTTGCTATAGTTTCAGGAAGGAACTAATAAAAGAAAAGTGTGCTTGGATATTTTCCTACTGTGGTGTTTGTATTTTGTATTTTAACACACCCTAAAAAATGACAATGTCCTGGGGGCTGCAAGATGGGATGGAATGACCCCCAACATTACCAGTGCCTGGGCCCCAATGGGGGACCATCCCTGGTATGCCCCGCAGAGCACGGATGTATCTCATTTGGTGGAATGTCCAGGTGTCCTCGACTGTGCTTGGGACATCAATGCATCTGAGCAGTAAAAATAAAAATAGGGAATTAATGTAAAAAATAAAAGAATAAACTTTAAAAATCAAGTTTTTGGCATCCATTTTTCTATAGAAAAGAAAGAATATAGACAAGAGTGCATGATTGGTTGGAAGAAAGGAATAGATTTTTATAATATGCACATCCATTATTGAAATTTGACCTATTAAAAAGAAACAAGCTTGTGATCCCACTTTATTGGTGTTCAGAGTTTTATTTGATTGCCAAGTAGGAGTCTTGTTCTAGATGGAGCTTAACACTACTATAGCATGGGAGGCTACCCACAAGTCTCAAGAAGATGTCCTTACTCTATTCTATTTGGAGGACATGCATTGAGCCTTTCAAACTTGATTTTTGTTAAACAATATCTTGAATGTGTCTTTGATCTAGGAGAATCTACCAATAATGGTTCTTGTGGTATGTAGAAATAATTCTCATGGCTTGTGGTATGGTGGTATGGTAATACTATTAAAGTAATATTTCTATATTTAATGGTCATCTTAGTTGTTTCCTTTACTTTCAGTTAGCTTAGATTTCTTTCAGTTAGTTTTAACAACTTTTTGTTTATTGCTTTAGTTCACGGGTTGATTCTGATTTACAAACCTAACGCCTTTGCCCCAACATGCAAATATTGTCCTATATTCATGGGAATGTTTTCCAATGATCAATCCCTTCTTCTTTGTAATGTACCTCCATCCTATTGTTCATGCCATATGGAGTTTGATTGTCCATCATTGAACTACTGTAAAGACCCAATTAATTCTAACCCAAAACCCCACTATATTTTTTTTTGTTCAAGTATCCATTCACAAGTATACTCGGGGACTTCTATCCATACAGGATAGGTATATCATCTGTTCATACAGGACAAGAATTCACTTCATATGAAATAGGAATACATTTATTCATATAATTGAAATAGGCATCCACCTAAACGAGGCAGGCATCTATCATACGATAGGTATGTGCTCTGGCCAGAGTCTTGGACCCATCGGGATCATTTGGATCCTGATTCACTTCCCTGATGACCACACTACCTATTGGGAGTGTACCGAGGTCGCTGTCCTCGGGGGTACGTAAATCATAATTCTAGGCTTGAAATCCACCTCAGAATTTGGCCTAAGGCCTCGAGGAATCAAGCAATCTATACAGGATTCTTCCAAGTATAGTTGAATATAATTTTAGTTGATTATCCTTTTGAAATGTTCAATTGGTCTTGCTTTCCGTAAACCCCCATCCCAAATGCCTGAGTACTGGGAGCATCCTTTGTTTCCCAAACTGCCTGCATACCCTGCTTCCAAACGAGATCAAGGCACAAAATATGCAGTTATGTTTTCTAGACTATGTTTTATGTGAACTGTTATGAAAGGGTGGGTATGCAACCCTTTCTAGGGTTCTTACTCCCCTGACAGTTCCTCTGCGGTTGCCACCCACGAAGGGAAGCATAAATAACAAACGATTGACTTGACCTTCGTTTTTGTCTTTTTGTTTCTCCTAATGACATTCATCTACCTTATTCCCTATTAATATTCGTCACCCTTGCTCGTTTAAATGATTTCATAATCTATATACCTCAATTACACTACACCATAGAAAATTCCTACTTTGGTTTTCTAGGTTGTCACTAGCAGATTTGATTCATTTCCTTTTTATCTTTTTAGATTATCATTCCAAAGGGGATTTCCCTCCATTTGGATTTAATCAACCAATGTCCCTTATTTCTCCCCGACGATTTATAGGGACGATGCCACAAACGTCGGTGTTGCAGCTGTGTTAGGCTATAGATGCAGTAGCTCAAGCGCGACGAATTTAACCGTAAACGTGAGCCAGAGGCATTGTTAATAACGAACACTGCTGGTTTTGTTTTCCTTTTTTTGATTAGTTTTTAAAAAAAAAGAAAAATCTATATCTAACATACTTAAATCTTAATAAGGAAAAGAAAACTCATAAGACATGGTAACTTTTTTAACAATGTTCATTCATTAGGAAATTAAAACACATGATGATTAATTAAATCAACGAGCATTGGTCAAGAATTTATATTAAGTGCCATAGACAATAGAATAATTATGTAACCATTTATTCAGTAATAATTATGTAGCATTTAGGAAATGAAAATTACAATGACTATGAAATAAAATATTTATCCAACACTTAACTAGGGCTATTCAATGAAATTTCTACATTGTCTATCTTTTATAGGAGATTACTTCTAACTAAGAAGAGGCTTCACATTCTCTATATTTGCAATTGAAGAGTCTAGACCAAATATGTGTTAATAGAAGATTTTAGTAGGATTGGAAAAAAATGATTTGTATGCTTCCATATAGGTGACCAAAGAACGATATTAATTAATTAATTAAATTTGTTTTATTTTATAAGTTCTAGAGTTTGATTAAATTTAGGCAAGAGAATTTTACTATGGCATTGGATTAATAATATCCTTGAATTGATTATATTGAAAAATTTCAATCCTAACTACACTAAATTGCATATTTCTAAATAATATAAATAAAATAAATATTTCCACATAAATAATTAAACTTATAAATATTCATTTAAAAAGAATATTTGAAAAGCTCATTTTAAAAGGTTAAAATATTAACTAACCTTCTATCTTCACATAAATATTTAAACTTATAAATAATCACCTTAAAAAGGGTATTAATTTGAGAGGTTTATCTTAAAAGTTAAAATATTAACTAACTTTCCTTTCTTTTCTTTTGTTTTTTTTTATTTGACATGCACTCTTCTTTCTTTCTTTTTTTTTTAAGGAAAAATTCGTGAGAGTTACTTTACCTGAAGTATTTTAGGCTTTAAAGAAGAATATGCATTTTAGTAGCCTTAAGTTTAGGGAATCATGGGAGATGATATTAACTTGAAGTTTCATTGTTCACTACTCTAAATAGGATGTCCTTTATGTAACATAAGAAATTTTTATATAAAGATGTCCATATGAACGAGGCAACCAAATATGCCTAATAATAAGGAGAGGTAAAAGGAGTGAAGGGATAAAAACATATTTACGGTCCACCTAAAACAATAGTCATGGTTGCATGTTTTTGCAAAATAAAGAAAATGACAGGATGGACACATTCGAATGGTTTTTTTTCTTCTTGAAATGCTAATTTGGTGACAGATATTGACAGAAAAATATAAATGTCTATATTCTGAACAGAGATCACAATATCCCATTATATTTAAAACCAAACAATAAAATCTTTCCAAATAATACATATATCCAAAATCTATAAGTCCCAAGTGTTATAAATTATTAACATTAACATATATTAACTCAGCTGTATCAAAATAATCTTTTAAATCTCATAACTCCGATAATAAGTAAATTCCTAATTACGAATCTCCACATACAATGCTATGATAATTTAATCGTGGTCCAATTTTCGGGAACAATTTCATTTGTCCTATTATTACTTGGGAACAATTTCATTCTTCCTATTATTACTTGATAGCTCACGGTAAAAACAAAAAGAGTTGAGGAAGGAGCAGTAACATGCGCTTGAATCTATTCTTAAAAAGAAAATTTATACTCTTAAAAAGAAACTTATGTGAAACTGAGATAAATAACTTCTCAAAGAATTCAAAGGAAGCAATGAATATTTCTGATCTCGAATCCTTTCCTCAATCAATTATGTAAGGTGTTTGTTTCTCAGACGTATGACTTAAACCTCTGATTTGATATGCTAGCTTATGCTTATCAGAACTCGGTTGAGATAACGATTAGTGGACTGGAACAAAGCTACTGGATTTTACGTATGGACCAACCTAAAACTTGCAGATTTAAGTTTTATTTTATTTTATTTTAAATAAAATTGTTTCATGTACACAAACATCAACTGTTATGGTTTTTCCCTCTATAATGCTGCATTCCCATGATTTGCATGGTTACTAAGGTTTCCTAACAGTAATTATGCCACAATATTAAATAATGTTTAAATTCGGTTGGGAACCACCACAAGCATCGAAGTTCCCTTTAAATTGATCCTATTACACCATGATTATTTGCTATGATTTCAAAATTTCAATTATTCATATACCGAAAGTTAGTAATCTATCAACTGTATATATGTGAAGAAGAAACATTCAGAAATAAACTAGGTTTTGAAGGTACATAAAATACATACCAGTATGGATGTGATTGCAGTCAGTAGGCATCGAGATCTTGTCCAAGATGCAACATTGATGATGAGATTGTCGTGCTCTGCTTGAAGGTTATTCAGGTACCAATTTTGCTAATTATACATGGCAGGAATAACCATCGAACTTCCTGTTACAGCCCCCCCCTCGTCCGTTAGATTTATAGATAAAATTGCATTAAATACCTTCCAAACTGCAGTCGGAGTTACGTTCAAAATTTATTATGGCAGTTGAATCCCAATCCACGTGAATAATATAGAGTGAGTGAAGTCTGCGTTGGGCGGCTGGTGAACGACGCATTACAGCTTGGTCGGTAGTTTTGTCAGATTTTCCAATTAATAATCAATGCCTCAATCTAGCTAGCAGATATTTTGGAGGCATGGTAAGTACAAGCATTAATTTGTGAGCATGCACGTGTCTTGAAGCTTAATAACATGTGAAATATAACATTTATTATTTATGATCAGACTCCCTTTTTAATCGAGTGTTTCATTCATATAGATAATTAAATTAACATCATAGTTAACCAACATAGTAGAGAGAGGGGTCGTGACAACTACTCCCTATCTAGTATGCTAATGTGATATCTTTTGTTTAAGTCACTGTCATGTAAGATTGAAAATTGTCATGTTGATCTTTTCATTTATCCATTTACTTTTACTATGCATTTCAATAGTTTAAGAGCCACTTCTTTTAAAATATTTGGCAATGCTTTGTAATCAAAATATGCAAGTCTCCTAAAGTGTGAAGCCAAATATTTCTCATATGGAAAATCTCCTATGAATAGTGGATAAACATCATACCCTATGAGTATCATTTGTTCATGATCTAACAAATGTCACTATTACCTTTTGTTGGATCATATCATTTTAGGATCTCAATGCTACAACCAATCTATAATAGGTCACATGGAATCCTTCAAACAGACTCATAATAGCATCCTCATTAACAATACTTGATCCACATTTTGCATCATCATCTAATAGAACTTCCTTTGAGATAAATTCAAGTGTTGATGTTGTGTGATTCATGCATGTATGTTCGGAGCTCCCACACTTAATTCAAATATTCAACATTGCTAAGGCATGAAGAATTGGTTTACTGAAGTTCAAAATTATACAAGCAAGAGCCTTGCCATCTCTTCATTCCATTTATTGATGTCATTCTTGTTATAGCTCCAGCTCTAAAGTTTTAGTATAGATTACATCTTCAGGGATGAGAATTTCCATTAAATTACACTACAAGTTATGTTAAAAAAATATTAAAAAATGATAGAAATAAATATGAAAAAGACAAAATAAGAGGAGCTTTATATGAAAAGGTTTCAAAGAAACAATTCAAAAGACATAGTAAAGGTACATGCATCAAGTATGTTCTTGAAGGTGAAGGAGATTCTTCCAACTAAAGTAATTTTGGGAACAATAATTCAAAGAAATTGAGAAAGTCACATAGAGGACTTCCCAAAGTCACCTAAAAGATACCATGTAATATTAATTCTCTACAACATAATGTAATCTAATCATAATTAATGTTTCATTAACATATATATATTGACTAAAAGTTTGAAATAAAAAGGTGGCAAAATCATATAAAGCTGTATCTACCCATTTTTGGATCATGTTTTGACAAGTCAATGTTTTAGTCCTATGATAATGCGACACTCAAAGTGCCTTCTAGCACACTCAAGAGATTGAATAGTTGTTGACTTTCCCTAGTTTTTAATATTCCTAAGTCACCCTCCTAGCATTTGTTAGCATGTTTCCAAACCTCTCATGCCTTAGTGTGTCCATTCGTACTTTTTTTTTGCCTCAAATTCTTTGGTTTTTGCTTAGTATGGTGAAACCATCCTTACTATAATTGGTGGTTGTGAAATTGCCACAACCATTTTCACTACCATCCCAATGGCCTGACATTTGAAACAACAGTCTCACAACCGCCACCACAATTTTGAGACCACTTGTTTGCAACAAACAATTATTTCACCCAACATAGATGAAAAATGAATTTACATCATTTCATCTTCCCATTTTGAATTTCTAGCATTCTAATGCCCATTCCTACCTCACATATCTTGAATTTGACCTTTGCTAACCCCTAGGCTCTTCTAAAAATAATTTTCATTTCTTTTGAAGGATCCTCACCTCTTGTGAGCATAGAATTTTTTCTCAAATTCATCCCCATTTCTTCAAATTCCAAAAGGCCCCATATAGCCTAGATACACCCCTCTACAAGATCTACCCATACTTAGACCAAAGTTGTCAACCGGTTGAAGTGAATTATGATTGTTGGAGTGTTTCCCTAAGAATAGAAAACATCAATTTCATCTTCAAACTACTCTAATTCTGCAAACACTCAATCTGTAGGTTGGATATTTGTTTTATTTATTGTTTTGTGCTTAGTGTAGAAAATTGTGGGTGTTTAGATTGCTAAATTAATTAGTGATTGTGCTCATAATTAATTGATGGTTAGTTTGTGCTTTGTCTTATTTAAAAATTCTTGTCTTGTAGTGTATGTGTGCTTTGTTTTCTTATTTTCTTTATCTATTTTTTTTTGCAATCAAATTGAGAGCTTCTAAGATCCCTTAGACCAACTCAAATCCTTTTAAGGGTTTGCATCTCATATTAGGGACTTTGTTCTTCCCTGTTTGAGTGGAATCCTATGTTTCGACCCTCCTATCATTGATTTCTTTCTTGTTTTCGCCATGAAATTTTATTGTCCATGCTTAGCAATCTTTGGAAAACATTCATGAGTCTCTGTGGGAATAATTGTGTGCTTCGAAGCACTTCCCATCTAAACCTCTCTACATAAGGCTTAATTACCTCACACTAGACCTCCCAAGGTCTCATAAGAGCTTCCTTTTCACTGTTTCATCTTTGTGGTAGTACCAAAGACACTAGCAAATCACTGTTTGATATTTTTTCAACTTTGAACAAAAATTTAGATCATTTTTCTATTGGACCTATGACTTTCTAAGGCTTGTCTATCACTATCCCAACATATTGACACCTTCAACTACATGCATAACTTGAAAAAATTGCTTTGTTATAGCCATACAAGTGCCTAGAATGTGTCATCTATTTATAATATTCTAAAGCTTATTTCTTATTGATTGCAACCTTCTAGGGCTTGTTTATAGCTGTCCAAGTGCATTCCCAGCCTCACATAGGATCATCTATTGTTTCATGCCTACAAACACTTAATTGTAACATTGCTTGACCTTTGTTTGACTATCCACTTCACTGCCCCTACATTTTATCATCATATGTATACCTATTTGTACATTGTGATAACTTCTAAACATTAGCAACAACTATTTACATTGTAGGTTTGACAAAAAAATTAAGTTTGAGCATCAAAACATATTTATATGAGCATATTTTCCTATCAAACTTGCAGAACAACAATATATCAGTCGTGATTTGAATTTCTATGGACATTATAAACTTGCTTCATTATTGTTGCCTTTGGGAAGTGAATTGAGGAGACATCTAAAAGGATGTTGTTGGAGTCCCACAGAATGCACCCTACTCCAGCCTCTCCAATATTACCTTTCAAAGGCACTATAAAAGTTTAAATAAATAATCCCTAGGGTCAGGGGTTTCCATCTTGCCAACATGCTTAAGTTTCTTGTCAATACTGTTCTTAGCCAGATGTGTCTTCAAAGTTGACCATTCATAATTTATGTGCTTACTAGAATCCATTTTAATATGCCTTTAGATAACCTCAAAAAGATCTAACTCAATTTTAATTTTACCTTGCCATGATTACATATTATTATGTAGTGGACTCCTATTTATTTTTAGCCAAATCGATCATTTCACTACAACTGAGAAGCCTTCTACTGGAGCTTAAGAATCTTTACTTGGTAAGGGTTGTGAGAGTAGGAATTCTTGTATGGTAATTGGGGTGACCCAACACCAACCCAATTCCTCAATCAGTGATCCCCCACTGTGAAGGGCCAGTGCAAAGGAAGAGGATCTAGATTTTCTTCTTCATTCTCATAAAACACATCTTGATGGGCCTACATACCCAGTTCCTCTAACCCTCTTCTGGGTCGAAATTCTATGTTGAGTTGTTAACCAAGAAAAGGAAGAAGCCTTTGGTAGGGAAAATTTCAACCAAATTGTTTTGATAAGGTCAATCGTCATTCTATTAATTCAGAGACTGTAAAGTGTATCCTAGCCTGACCTTATAATTCCTATTCTTATCTCTAGTCCAAAGGATGGATGCCAAGAGTTCCTTCTAATTTTATTTATGTGTTACTCTTTGAAAGATCTACATGTTATGTTCCATTGGACCTAAGAATGAACCTGAGAAAAATATTTGTTTATCTCCAGCTCCACATCATTTTTTTGGCATGTCTTCCTTGATCTAGTGAGTTTTCAAGAGAAAGTGTGGGAAATTTATTCTAGGAGTCTACCCAAATGCAGCCTTAGTTTTGTGTCTGATTCCCATAATTGGTGCTAATTAATAACCTTCTTGTTTACTATTTGAAAATTCTACATATGAAAGCCTTTAGCCTTTTATCGGTGCATCAGGGCAATCAGGTTTTATGTTGGCCCGATAGCCTTCTATTCCCTCAATATGCTTTTACCACATGTTGAATCTCCCTATTGTATAGTGTATCACCCCATTGGTGGGACGTTTTGTTATCTTATGAGCTCTAAGTAGTGTGCCTGAATGCATGTGCATTCCCATTATTCAATTCTTTTACACTTTTAACAGGGGGTGATCCCACAATACTGGTTTACATTTTTTGGGCAAACTGGACACCAAACTATTTTTTTTTAACTAAATTTTCACTTTCCGGTTCCTATAGTGGCTAAACCATGAGGAATTTGGAGATGATGAAAACTAGTGATTTGTGGCGTTTTGTCTATAGATTCTAAATATATTTTTTTCAATTTTTTCGAATCAGATTGCACTTATTTTTCCATCTCCTTTGAAAACTATTTTAAGAAAAAAACAACATTTTTAAGGAGTGATGCTCACCGTATACAACATAACTTTTTAAATTGTATGAAGGATAAAATTCTAATTTTTTCGAATTTAGATTTGTAACTAGGATATCTAGCACTTTCATTTGGTTTTATAGTGTTTTATTGAATATTTTTTCCTTAATCAAGTTTCAAAGTCAAACTAGTTACAATTTAGACGTAGGTGGACCGTATACAACATAAATTTTTATGTATGTATTGATTTTTTAATTTATTTTTAATGGATCAAGGACATCAATACCCAACCCAAACATATTTTTCAAACTTTTATTTTGATAATCTGCTATTTTTCCACATGTGCAGAACAAAGAGTTTGATTTTCGGTGAAAAACCTATGTTTAATAAAACTAAAAAAACATGTACATAATAAAACCAAAACATATTAAAATTATATTCGTTGGATAGCTTGTTCCGAGGACTACCATCTTCTAGTTGGGTTTGTGAAGTCTCCTCCAATTTCATCCTCAACCTGAGCTTTGAAGGGCAAAAATCTGGAGTCTTTTTTGTTAGAGGGTGGGAAGGTGGGAAAAGGTGGGTTCGAGCGAACCTAAGGGTTTCACTCGAATCCCCAAGGGTTCGCTCAAACCTTGGTTCGGGCAAACCCCTTTGGGGTTTGTTCCCCTCAAAACGATTTTTTTTTGCATGGGTGAGTTTTTTGGAAGTTTTCCTTCCTCAATCGAATTGTAAACCACTTTTGTGGGTTCACCTCAAGGTATAAATTGTGAATTAACCTCCACCGTGTTTTTTCCCCTAACAAGATTTCCACGCAAAAATATTGGTGTCATGTGTGTTTTTGAAGTGTTGATGATTCTTGCTTTCATTGTTAATTATCAAATATGAGATTAAAGATTGATAAGTTTAAACAATGTTTAAATTATATGACAACTGATTCAGCCCCCCTCTTAGTTGTATGTCCGTGTTTTCCAACAATTGGTATTAGAGCAGGTTCCTCTAAAGAAGTTTAACAACTTGAGGTGATCCGAGATGGCATCATACAAAAAGGATAGTCCTAGATTCGATGGTACAAATTACTCTCTATGGAAGGTAAGAATGGAGTGTCATTTGAAGTGCATTGGTGAAACTTTCTCAAAGATTACAAAGAACGGATATGTTATTCCTCATAATGGTCCCTCTACTCCTGATGAGATTTGTCACGTACTGATTTTTGCCATTTATTTAAATGAAATTATTAATCATGAGATTTTTAATAATTATGTTAGATGATTACTGAAATTGAAGTTGAAATTGAATTCAAAACAGTAGAAAAACAAGTTGAAAACAGTTACTTCACAATCAATTTTGCATGTAATCATAAATTGAAATTTGGAGTTCTGGCCATTTGGTTGGAGATCAAAACTAAAATTGTGGATCGAATTTAATGTATAACTCAACCATTTTGCATGAGACAAGGGAAAGAAAATTCGAATTGAGAAGGATAGAGAAGAAAAATCCATTTTTTTGGAGAGGAGGCTGAAAACAAATATTTTTCTATCATTTTTTTAAATTGGGGGATTCATCTTATCTTACCAATGCGTGGCCAGGAGGAGTGGGATTTTGCATTCACAAAATAAAATAGAGAACTGTGAAGGGGCGGCCAGGGAAGAATCACATACAAATAGAGAGTTTTGTTTAAGATTTGATACTTCCTTACCTCATGCGTAGAAAAGAGCAGGGAGAGTTTTGATAGCTTTTGATTTAAATTTCATTTATCTCTTCATCCCACATAGCCATCAGAGAAGAAGGCGCGGCTGTGAAGGGAGAACAGTTTTGGATTTATTTAGTTTGGAGGTTGCTTACCCCACCAAGCGCGCAAGGAGAAGGATAGAAGAGGTGCGAATAAAGGAGAGAGGGAGAGATTTGTTTTATAAAAATACTTCTGATCTTCCATACATGCACATGAGGAGAGCATAGACGGCCAGTAGGGAGAAAATTATTGTTTTTAGATTGCATTTTGTTGTCTCCTATGTGGGAATGGAAGAAGATAGAAGACAACCAACAGTAATAGGTGAAAAGAAGAACATAAGGTAGTTCTCCATCACACGCAAGAAGAAGAGTATAAGACGCGACCAGTTGACATAGGGAACTCAAACAAAATAAAAAATAGAATAGCAAATTGATAGAGAAAGAGAAAGAATCATCTCCAGATTTGGGAAAACACTCAGCTACAAAAAATAAACAGGTAGATTTGATAGATAAATTGTATCTCTCAAATTCATAGCAAATTAATATCTAAGTTTAATTATTTTCCTTCTTTTCAAACAAAAATGTTCTTGTCACTGTTTTTATCAAATTTAGGAAAAAGATCAAACACCAGACTAAAATTTTAGTGAAGACAAAGTATAGATTCGAACGGAAAAATTGTAGAATGATCTTGAACAGAAAACAATCAAGAGACAGTAGATTTATTATTTTAGGATATTCTGATTTAGAAAAGCTTAAAAAAAACCCAAAACTGTCAGATAGATTTAACTTTCAAAATGAATGAAACAGAAAAGATAGTGTTTTTGGTTTAAATAAAATTGCTGAATGTTTTCCAGAATGATAAGATTTAATATTTTTGTGTATTATATATGCTCAAAAAAATTGAGTTAAAATTGATAAATCTTCAGGAATGATTCTAAAAATTTCCTTCAAAACAAAATTAAATATGAGGTTTTATGTTTTTGGCAAAAGTAATATTTTTAATGGAAATAGGAAAAAGAAAAAAGAAAAGGAAATAAAGTAAAAAATATATAATTACCTTAAAAAAAATAAATGAATTAGAGAAAGGCTATATTAAAGTGTTAGTAAATTTTATGAGAAAATGAACCAAAATAATGTGTGCTCATTTATTCATTTTTGTTAATATGTATTTAGATACATACTTGAGATACACCTTCTTTTATTTATTTATTTATTTTAAATATGAACATAATTTTATTTGTGATTTAAAACTGTGAGATTATTACATCAAAAACCATGTTTTCTTGAAAATGAAAGTGCAGTTCATGTGTTTGTGAAAGATACTTTATTTATTTGAATGGAACCATGCATGTTTGATAATTGAATGTGCATGACATGTGTTTGGAAATTTACCTCTTGGGATGGGTGTTGAATATGGGTTTATAGAGAGCATAATTTTGCTTTTCCAAAACTACTATTATTTGTCGTGCATGACGTTTTACTTGGCCAAGTAACTTAAGGACCATTGAAATAGATGGAATGAAATTTACTCTCTACTATATCCTAGTATCAAACTTGCTTGTTTCTTAAATGAATTAGAAAAATGAAAATGCTTGTGGATTTACTAGTTATACTAGGCATGCACCAGATTCCATCTTGCTTGTCGACTGCTTTTTGCTAAGCAATTCATGCAGGGTCGGATATTGTTTGAATGACTAAGGAATTTTGGGGAAGCGTAAGCTTCAAGGTTGGGTGGAAAAAGCACCTGATTCTTGTTCTTGTCTTCATGTTTGAAGATATGCTATTGGATTGAAGATCAAAGGATGATTTCTTCATATATGTATTATTGTATTCTTTAATTAATTATTGTAGAACTTAAGGCAGTAGAATACCTAAGTCTTGTATGATTCTTGTAGAGCTTAAGGCGACAAAATGCCTAAGTCTCGAATTTTAAACTTTTGTTACAAATGATTTTGTATTATTAATGTCGTGTAAGATGACGCGTGTATGAATTTAATTCGAAGTATTTTGAATCTATTTGTAGACTTTAAGTCGTTATTTTGGAATCTTTTGGAATTTATGATTTTGAATGAATTGGAGTTTTGACTTTCTTGGAATATAAATGAATTTATTTAAGGAATTGTTGATGTTTTGAAATTAAAGAGTTTCGATCTTTACATTTGGTATCAGAGCTACCAAGTTCTGCATTGAAACCTATGAGCTCATTATGGTATAATGCGTAAACCTTATTAGAAGATAAAGGTTGAAAATTTCTTGTGCCAGAACGACAAGAGAAAAGAACTTAAGGAAGTGAAAAGGAAGATGTAAGCATTAGTAACTTGTGTAAATTGGGGCTAGTTAAAGATTCTTCCCTGGAATCATAATTCCTAAACTAAACAACTTATGATAAAACCTAGGATTGTGGAACATTATGCAATCAGGTTATGTAGGAAGGTTAGGAAGAATAACCTGTGCATACATGACTCTAAGAAAAAGAGAATGAGTAGGAATGAGATAAATTGAATTGTAGCAACCTACAATTGTAAAAGAGTCAGGAACTCTTGGATTAGTGTAAACACTACGAATCTATGTATGCAAAGTCAACATAAATTAGATTGTTCAAAGTGGGATATGAACGAAGGAAGTATCCTCAAGGGTTGGGGAACTCATGACTTACACTCTTGTGTTAAGATAAAGATTTTGTTAGAAAAGAGTTAGTATCGAGGAATTTCAAGAAAAGACCAAAACGATCAGAGGAAACAATCAATGAGGTTATTGAAGTTTTTGGAATCAAACAACTTATGAATAATGGTTCCAAAGGGAAATAGGAATGCAACATGGCTCTTTGTGTCAGGACACTAGAAGTTGCAAGGAAAGCAACACTCTGAGTTGAGAAGTACATAAACAAAAGAGGTTTGTGAGCATGGATATTCCTCCATTAAAAAGGATATTAGAAAGAAGATGGAATATTATTTGTTCTTCTTAAAATCCTAATAGTTTCTGATTATTCATTGGATCTCCTACTGAATGATCCAATATGCTAAATCTGTGAGAAAAAAAAAAGAAATGAAAAATCTAACTTTGAGAAAAGTGTATTTAAGGTATGCCATGAAGTAAGGGAAGGCAATGAAATGTCAACAATAAGGCATGACAAACCCTTTCCAAAGAAGCGAGTAAATTGCTAAAAGTTCAACGTAAGAAGAACGAAAGTTGTGGAAACACTAAGGGGGGGGAAGGAAGAGAATGGATTGACTCAAGCTAAGTACCCCACCTAGCAAATAATGGTCATGACTTCTTTGCAAGTCATAAGGACAATTAAGTCTTACATTTTATGACCACAAGGGAAAAAAAGGACAAGTGGAAAGGTTAGGAACTATGACCTTTATACCTTATGATTATCTGATCTAAAGATCAAAGGATATTATCTTGAATGCCTTAGAAAAGGATAGGAAAATAACTTGATCATGATAAGGAAGATCATTGTCTATGGGATTAACAAGGAAATATTGAAGAGACGTGGTTGGAAGAAAGTGTCTCTATACTCCTATATACTTTATACAGAGAATTTAAATAACGATGTTATTTCTATATGAAATATATCCATGTCGTGAAAACACTGAAGCTTACTATGCTAAGAAACCTATGGACAAGAAAAAGGTTAACTATTTAAGCCATTTAGATGGAGTGAAAAATAAAGTAAGATGTGACGTTATGAGAATCACACCAAAATATCTTAATGAGAATGATTAAATCACTTAATCACTACCTTAATCTCAAATGAAACCTTGGGTTAAAGATAACCTAATTGGGACAAGAAGTTCATTCAATAATGAGAGGGACCTTATGATGAGACTAAAACCTATTAAGATGGATTACGTACTGGATTAATCTTTAACACCTATAAGTAGGAATTAAACTTGAATGAGTTGTACATTGGGTCTTGACTATAGCCATATAAAGGGGAGAAATCTATAAACAATCAAACTAGTCAACAATTAAGGATTCCATCCTAAGAATTGGAAGGGAATATTGGGTTTAAGATTTGCCCATGCGATTGAATATCATTGGAGATAGTGAAACTCTATAAGGATAGAAACATAGGAGGGATGCCTAGTAAGTTAAAGGAAGTCGTATTATTGAAAAGACTTTACTTTAAGTAACTCTTATATTAAAAGAGAAACATTTTCAAAAGAAGCATCTATTGTCATGACATAACATCATAGAATTTTCACTTAGTAAGAAATGCTGAAAATCTTACGGAGAAGAACATCAGAATTGTTACTTGTGCTCAAAATGGATATATTGAAGTTGAGACTCTCCTATATAATTAAGGAATCATGGAGTTAAATGCTCATGCTTGATGATTAGATATGCCATTAAATTTGTTATTATGTAGAGATCAACGTGATTGAACGAGGATTAATACTCAAAAATTAGTACCAGATTAAATCAAGGAAATTAGATTGAGTTAAAAGATGAATTGCATCTTTGAAAATAATCCAAGGATAAAAGAAAATCCATGGTATGGATGTCTTGAGATAAATGGGAATTATCTCCGCAAAACCTATAACCATTTACATGAAGATTAATAATGACGTAAGATCAAAATAGGTTATCACTTAGTCAAAGGATAGACTATTGTTGGATATAAAAGAACCTATGTGTCCAAAATTTGGAAGATTCGAGAATGGAACGAGGAAAATAATGTTAGATTTAGGACATCGGAATGACAAAGGGAATTGTCAGATAAGGATCCACTATCATCCGAAAGAAGAAAGAGTAAGAAGTTGCATGGAATGTAGCAAGGTAATGACTAGTATGTCAGGAAATGAAGACCAAAAATCCTCATTGGTAGGACATGTAACTCTCTTGAGATTCTAGAAGGAAAATGGTAGAACACAAGACAAATTGATCTGTCTATGTTAGTAGAATTAACATAATGTTTTGGTGGATAGACTCATCAAAGAAACCAACAGTTTTTTTTGGAAACTCGACTTATAGGATTTTGGTCCTAAATAATATATTGTGGGTAAGTAGTTGCTTAGTAAACCTAAAAGGTTATTTCAGTTTAGCAAAAAATTGATAGGGTTGTGTAAACCAAAATCATACCATGAGACATTCATTTGAATAAATATGCAATATATTATTTTAGTCAATAAGAAAAGTGGTGGATTAAATCTTGAATGATTTGTAAACTTCTAAAATTGATGTTTGGACAATTATATGGAAAGAAAGGAAACTCTATTAAAGCTGAAAAAGGCTTGGATATAATCATAGAATTGATAAAATGTCAAAAAGGAATAATAGATCGAAGTGATCGATGGAACTTTATTGATAACAAAGATTAAGTGTGGAGCAGTATCAAAATTGACAAGTGTCTAGGAGCAAGGTTATGCTCGAGATAGACAAGTAATCAAGGGAAAGTGCCTTATGGTAAGGATAATGAATGTCTAAGTGGCAGATGGACTCGGTTTATGAGTTGTCTAAAAGTGTAAATACAAATGAAAAGGATTGGACCCACGATGTAGTTTACAATACATTGACATTCCTCTTCCATTTGGCTTATACTAAGGATAAATTCATGAACCAATGAATTCCGATCACTAAGTATAGTTATTATTATATATTGGATGTATTTATGGAATAAAGCTCTTTGGGAGAGCAAGTATGTGTGAAGCATACGAGATTTCCCTATGTGATAGTAAGGACACTTGAAGCAAGGTCTAGAAAGGACAAGATTATTGTATAGGATGAATGTTTTGTAAATCTTACGTATTTTGGGAAATCATCAAAGTTGGTTCTAAGATTTGTGGGACCCTTTGATGTACTGGAAGTCATGAATCCAACTGCTTATAGACTAGTGTTAACAGGGATAGTACTCAGTACAAGGTCCAGTGGGACCAGTATACTGAGGATAGTGCTACATGGGAGTATTATGTGACGATTGATCGTCATTTTCCTCATTTGTTGTCTTAGAGTAGTATTTTCTTAATGCATGAGATACTTGATACTCTTGTTTTTGATTCACATTTTGTGAACTTGGATAGCGTGGATGCTACTATGAATTGTTTATGCTTATGTTTTGAGAAGTATGTCGTTAGTTATTATTTCATTATGATTGAGATACTATGTTTTATTGATTGAGATATTATGCTTATTGATTGATTAATAAGACATCGAGACGACGTCTCTTCCAAGAGGGGAAGGATGTCACATACTGATTTTTGTCATTTATTTAAATGCAATTATTGATTGTGAGATTTTTAATAATTATGTTAGATAATTATTTAAATTGAAATTGAAATTGAATTCAAAAAAGTTGAAAACAATTACTTCACAATCAATTTTGCATGTAATCATAAATTGAAACTTGGAGTTCTGGCCATTTGGCTGGAGATCAAAACTAAAATTGTGGATCAAATTTAACGTATAACTCCACCATTTTGCATGAGATAAGGGAAAGAAAATTTGAATTGAGAAGGACAAAGAAGAAAAATTCATAGAACATAAAACAATCAAGAGGTAGTAGATTTATTATTTTAGGAAATTCTGATTTAGAAAAGCTTTAGAAAAACCCAAAACTGTCAGATGGATTTAACTTTCAAAATGAATGAAACTGAAAAGATAATGTTTTTGGTTTAAATAAAATTGTTGAATATTTTCCATAAAGATAAGATTTAATATTTTTCTGTATTATATATGCTTGAAAAACTTGAGTTAAAATTGATAAATCTTCATAAATGGTTCTAAAAATTTCTTTTGAAACAAAATTAAATATGAGGTTTTATGTTTTTGGCAAAAATAATATTTTTAATGGAAATAGGAAAAACATAAAAGAAAAGAAAATAAAGTTAAAAAAATATAATTACCTTAAAAAAAATAAACGAATTAGAGAAAGGCTATATTATAGTGTTATTAAATTTTATGAGCAAATGAACCAAAAGAATGTGTAGTCATTTATTTGTTTTTGTTAATATGTATTTAGATACATACTTGAGATACACCTTCTTTATTTTATTTATTTATTTTAAATATGAACATAATTTTATTTGTGATTTAAAACTTTGAGATTATTACATCAAAAACCATGTTTGCTTGAAAATGAAAGTGTAGTTCATGTGTTTGTGAAAGATACTTTACTTATTTGAATGGAACCATGCATGCTTGATAATTGAATGTGCATGACATGTGTTTGGAAAGTTACCTTCCGGGACGGGTGCCGGATATGGGTTTATAAAGAGCGTAGTTTTTCTTTTTCAAAACTACTATTATTTGTCGTGCATGAAATTTTACTTGGCCAAGTAACTTAAGGACCATTGAAATAGATGGAATGAAATTTACTCTCTACCATATTCTAGTATCGAACTTGCTTGTTTCTGAAATGAATTAGAAAAATGAAAATGCTTGTGGATTTACTAGTTATACTAGGCATGCACCAGGTTCCATCTTGCTTGTTGACTGATTTCTACTAAGCAATTCGTGCAGAGTCGGGTATTCTTTGAATGACTAAGGAATTCCGGGGAAGCGTAAGCTTCGAGGTTGGGCAGAAAAGGCTCCTGATTCTTGTTCTCCTCTTCATGTTTGAAGATACGCTATTGGATTGAAGATCAAAGGATGATTTCTTCATATATGTATTATTGTATTCTTTAATTAATTATTGTAGAACTTAAGGCGACATAATGCCTAAGTCTTGTATGATTATTGTAGAGCTTAAGGTGACATAATGCCTAAGTCTCGAATTGTAAACTTTTGTAACAAATGCTTTTGTATTATTAATGTCGTGTAAGATGACATGTGTATGAATTTAATTGGAAGTATTTTGAATCTATTTGTAGACTTTAAGTCATTATTTTGGAATCTTTTGGAATTTATGAATTTGAATGAATTGGAGTTTCGAATTTCTTGGAATATAAATGAATTTATTTAAGGAATTGTTGATGTTTTAAAATTAAAGAGTTTCGCTCTTTACAAGATCAAAGAAGTTGAAATTAATATCAGGGCTATAGAATCATTATTGAGTGCTTTGAAAAATTCAAAGATGACAAATGTGATAAGTATGAAAATAGCATATGAGATTTGGAAGAAGTTGGAAACATTGTGTGAAGGAGATGCACAAATGAAAGTTGCTAGGCTACAAAGTCTGAAAGGCAAGTGGGAAAACATGAAGATGAGGGAAGATGATTTTTTTTTTCTTTCATGCAAAAGGTAAATGAACTAGTGATGGGTATTAGATGTGTCGGTGGAACCTTGGAAGAAGATGGGATTGTGGCTAAAGTGCTTAGATCAATGTATGCTTCTTACAAAACAACAACTCATGCTATTGAAGAAATCATGACAGTAAAAAATGTGACAAGAGACATGTTGATTGGTAAGCTTGCTGCCTTTGAGATGAGTGAATTTGGTGAATCTACTCTTAAAACAGAATCAACATTCAAAGCTACTGTATCTGGAAAAAACCAACATAGATTTGATCTGGGAGAAAGTTCAAGGAAGACATTCAAGTATGAAGATGAGATGAAATAGATTGAGGATGAAGAAAGAGAATTAGAAGGACTAGAAGCATTGATTGTGAAAAGAGAAGCTAGAGGACAAGGTAAGTATAAAGGAAAGTTGCCTATTAAATGTTTCTCTTGCAGAAAGATAGGTAATTTTGCATCAAGATGTCCTGAAAGAGTTTCTAAGTACAAACCTGACAAATCTAGATTTCTAAAGAAATGTTATTATGCTGAAAAAGGTGTTAGTGATGATGAATCTGATAAATAAACTAGAAATGAAGAAGGATGGGTATTCATTGATATTAAGGAAAATGATTCGATGTGCACTGAATCTGCTAGTAATAACAATATTGAGAAATATCTTGCAACTAGAATTGATGAAAAGGATGAGTGGGTGATTGATAGAGGATTCTCAAATCATATGACTGGTGACAAAAGCAAGTTCATAAGCTTGGAAAAATATGATGGTGGTGTTGTAAGATTTGGAGATAACAATGTTGGTGTGATTTGTGGCAGAGGCACTATTTATCTTGGTGGTAAATACAATACTGATGAAGTCCTTTATGTTGAAGGATTGAAGCATAATCTATTGTGTGTTGGATAGATGGTTGACAAGGGATACAATCTTCAGTTCAAAGATGGAAAATGAAAGATTTTGGGAAGTTTTGGAAATGTAATTGCTTCAAGTACAAAGACAAGAGGTAACGTTTTTCACTTAAGTATTGCTAGTGAAAGTTGTTTAATTGATCAAGTTGATGTAAGATGGTTATGGCATAGGAGGTTGTGTCATGTTAATTTTGATAACATTTTCAAATTAAGCTCCACATAAGCAGTCAAAGATATTCCTAAGTTAGTGAAGCCTACTAACACTATATGCAAGGAATGTCAGATGGGAAAGAAGACTAAAATTTATTTTAGGAGAAAACAACATCATTATAATGGAGTACTGGATTTGGTGTATACTGATCTATGTGGTCCCTCCACAATCAAAAGTCTACAAGGAGAAAGGTACTTTATGTTGCTTATTGATGATTATTCTAGGATCATATGGGTTTCTTTCTTGAGAGAAAAAAATGAGGCATAAGAGAAGTTCAAAAGTTTCAAAGCTATGGTAGAGAATGAGACAGGGTTAAAGATCAAATGCCTAAGATCAGATAGAGGTGGTGAATTCACTTCCTGGGAGTTCAATTCATTTTGTGAAGAGCATGAAATCAAAATATAGTTATCTGCTCCCTGGACTCCTCAATAGAATGGAGTTGTTGAGAGAAAGAACATAACAATTCTAGATGCTGCTAGAACTATGATGTTGGAAGGTAATGTACCTCATATTTACTACAGAGAAGTTGTAAGCACTACTATATATACTATTAACCGGGTAAATGTCAATGGTAATTCCAGTAAGAATCCTTTTGAGCTGTGGTTTGGTTATAAGCCTACTGTTAAATATTTCAAAATCTTTGGAAGTAGATGTTATATCCAAAGAGATGAAGATATAGGAAAGCTGGATTCTAGGAGTGATGAAGGAATCTTTTTGGGTTACTCTACTAAAAGAAAGGCCTACAAGTGCTATAATAGAAGATTGAAGAAAATGATTGGAAGTACAAATGTCAGATTTGATGAGGATACTGATAGATACTATGGATATGATTTAGATGACCAACATGATAGTACTAATAAAGGAAATAATTCTCAGACATAGAGTCAAGTTCAAATTGTTTTGGTGAATCAAGAAAGTCTAGAAGGAGAAGCTGTAGAAGAAAGAACACAACAACCAGAAGTGTGAGAAGATCCTAAAGTTCCAAGGTATGTAAAGATAAATCATTCTGAAAATCAGATTATAGGAGACAAGAACAAAGGTGTGAAGAATAGAAGAAGAATTGTAGAAGAGTATTGCCTTATTTCCAAGACTGAGCCTAACAATGTCAATGAAGCATGTAAAGATGAATATTGGATGGAAGCAATGAAGGAAGAACTGATGAAGATAGAAAAAAATGATACATGGATTCTTGTTCGCAGACCTCAAGATAAGAATGTGATTGGAACCAAATGGGTCTTTCAGAATAAGTTGAATGAACAAGGTGAAGTGATCAGGAATAAAGCAAGACTGGTATGTAAAGGGTACTCATAGATGGAAGGTATTGATTTTGAAGAAACATTTGCCCCTGTTGCTAGAATTGAAGTTGTAAGATTATTTCTTGCTTATGCTACTTTCAAGAACTACAAAGGCTATCAAATGGATGTAAAGTCAACATTTCTAAATGGTGAATTAGAAGAAGAGTTGTATATTGAGAAATTAGAATGGATTTCAATTGATTGACAAAAGAGATATGGTTTTCTGATTGAAGAAAGCACTATGTGAACTTAAGCAAGCCCCTAGAGCCTGGTATGCTAGAATAGATAAATACTTGTTGAAGCTTGGATTCAATAAAGGTACTGTAGACATTAATCTTCATTTCAATATGGATCAGGATAAATAGTTGATAATTGAAGTATTTGTTGATGACATCAATTTTGAAGGAGATGATTACTTATGTATGAAGTTGGTTGATCAAATGAAAAGTGAGTTTGAGATGTCAATGATTGGAGAGCTGAAATTCTTTTTGGGATTTCAATACTCAGTTAGTTGATGGAATCTTTATCTCTCAGTCCAAGTATGTGAAAGAGTTACTGAAAAAGTTTGGCATGGAAGACTCAAAGCCTATTGGTACACCCATGGTAATCAGATGTAAATTAACATAGAATGATGATTATCCTAAGGCTAATCAAACAAGGTACAATTCAATGATCAATGATTGCTTTATTTGACTTAGACCAGACCTGACATCATGAATGTTGTATGCATGGTTGCTAGATATCAAGCTGATATGAAGGAATCACATGTAACTGCAGTAAAGAGAATTTTTAGATACTTGAAAGGGACAATTGAATCTGGCTTATGGTATCCAAAAGATGATGATCTTACTTTAAATGCTTTACAAATGCAGATTGGGCAGGAGATGTGGATGACAGGAAAAGAACTAGCGATGGTGCATTCTTCTTGAGAAAGAAGTTGGTGTCCTAGCAAAGTAAAAAGAAGAATTCCATTTCCTTATCTATTGCTGAGGCAGAATATATTGTTGTTGTAAACAATTGTACTCAAGTAATATGGATGAAGCAAATGCTGAGAGATATTAGAATTGAGTGTGATGAGCCTATTGCTATATTTTGTGATAGCTTGAGTGCCTTAAATATTTTTAAGAATCTGGTGTTGCATTCAAAGACAAAGCATATATCTATCAAATATCACTTTTTGAGAGACAAAGTGAGTGATAAAGAAGTCGGACTGGAGTATGTGCCTACTAAGGAACAAATTGTAGACATATTTACTAAGCCATTGCCTCAAAATACTTTTGAGTATCTCAGAGGTAAGTTAGGGGTGATTTCCCCTCCTAATCTAAACTAAGATGCAAATATTTGCATCAATCCATGCACTTATAGTCATATCTTGTTCTGGATTGATGATATGGTGGTTGCTACTCAGGGGGAGTAGTTAGATGATTCAGATGTGTAGTTCAGAGCTTGTGTTCCTTTGCCATTGAAGTCAAAGGGGGAGAAGAATAATGTGAAAAACCTTGAGGAAGAAAGGGGGAGAAGGGTCATGTGAAGGAAAGAGGAGAAGAGTGCAATATCCAAGGAAGAGACTGTTGGAGAAGAGCTATTTATGTTGATGGTATTTTTCACATCATGTGTTGCCATCAATACCAAAGGGGGAGATTGTTGGATGATGTGGTTGTGTTGATGATATGTGGTTGTCATTGATGTCAACACTATTAGAAATTAATGTCTTAAATGTTGTATATGTCGAGGATATTGATAAAATTAGAATAAATATGTTGCAGACAGTCTATGAAGTTGTGAAGGCCAAAGTGGTGGAAAGTTCTATAAGTTGGTATTCAAAAGTTGTGTTTTAAAGGGTTTGAAGTTGATCCTATCTAGTCTATCTTCCAGAAGTTTCAGAGGTGCACATCAAGATTTGAGCAAGTTGTGAGTTTCTCTATTCCTATAATTAATTTGTTACTATAGCTAGTGGTTTTGGAAGAAGACAATGAAATTATGGTGATTTCAGTTGTTGCATATTCTCCTACAACGTTCATTGATGTTTCTAGATCATGCTCTATCTTTGTGGTACGTCCACATTGATCGGTGTGTTTGTGATAAAAGATTTTTCCTTTGTGTTCAAGTTTTCATGTTCTTGGCCAACATGGTGGTTGTAGCATGTTACAGATCCTTGTGGATTAATTTTTTGAATGCTTGGTGCATTCAAAGTTGTTTTTTTAGGCCTTCATTATGTTTTGACTGACCTAGGTTGGTATGCATTGAGATTTGTTCAATGTTTGGGTCAACAATTTGTATTTATCTATTCTTTATTTTTGGCTAACAAAGTTGTTGATATAATTCCATGAAGCAGAAATATAAGAGTGATTTTTTTCTTCATTTAGAGTGAGTGTGTACAAAGTATGTGCAAGATATGTGTGAATAAAGATCAGATCATTCGATTATAGAGCAGAGTATGAAGGAGTTTGAGCGAAGTTTGAAGAAGTGTTTTGTGCCTAACCAGAACTATCATCAGGCTTTTGATGAAGCTAATTTCTCAATTCAATCTCTTTAGATGGATTTAATCTGAAAGTTTTATGTAAGGCAGCGAGCCTCCCCTCTTGAGCAGTGAGCTCTATGCAGTGTGCCTAAATGCATGTGCATTCCCATTATTCATTTCTCTTATAATTTTAATAGGGTATAAATTGTGGATTAACCTCCACCATGGCTTTTCATCTAATAGGGTTTCCACACAAAAGTCTTGGTGTTATGTGTGTTTCTGAAGTGTTGTTGATTCTCACTTTCACTGTTAATTATCAGATCCAAGATTGAAGATTGATAATGTTAAATAAAGTTGAAATTATGTGACAACTAATTCACCCCCCTATTAGTTGTGTATCCTTGTTTTCCAACAATTTTACCATGTTTTAACCCACATGTTAACAAATATAGCAATACAATTTTTGTTTTATAATTCATTAATAAGATGCAAATTTGGAATAAACCCATTTCAAACTCCCACTGTATTTTAATAATAAAAAATGCATCTTCAAAATTAATCCCATTTCAAATTTCCATTATATTTTCATAAAGTGAATTACTTAATTTCTAATTAATGATTATCTATTACATAATCCCATATAATAATAATTTATTTCTAATTTACAATTTGTCAACAAGAATAGAGATACATGTTTACATACATAGCTTCAATAAGCTTAATGAAATATATATACGGTTAGAATACAATGATCTACATATCCCCAATGTTGGTTCATACCTCATAGATGTCTGCATTAGGTGGTGCTACATTCTAGATGTCCCTAAACTTGTGCTAAATCTTCAAATCCTGATTTCCAACTATATGAGGGAGAGCATCACTCAAGCACTTTTCTACCAACCACAAACTTACTATAGTCCCTCACACATCTTCCTAACTAACTTAAGATGGCCCTACCCTTCATCAAATAGATTGGTTTAGTAACCCTATAATCTTGACCTTCTTGAGAATAGTGTTGTGTCCTACTTATTTAGAGCTACCATACATTGGTTGCAACCTACATGTATGAGTTCCTTGCCTAGAATGCAATCGTGGATCATAGTGAACTGATAGTGTAAAAAATGGCTACATACACTACTTTGGAAAAAGAATTCAACACCTGTGGTAATTGAGTGCAAGTCATCCATAAAACCATTCTTTAGCTTAATTTTGTATTCACCTTTCACAAACATAAAAAAACTATTCAACAAGGTTACTCCCTTTCCCATGGATTAACTATAAGGAAGCTAAGGTAGTAGAACAACTTCTTACACTAACCTTGAGAGGAGAATAATGCAATTTTTTAACAAATATTTAATAGTTACAAGAAATTAAACAAAAATAAACACAAATATCATGCATACAACACCATAGTGATTTATGTGGGGAAAAACCTTTCAGGAGAAAAATATCACACTCAAAAATCTACCTAATATATATTATTCAGAAATCACAAAGATTACAATATACTTGCAAAGCAAGCTTCTCACATGAGTATCACTAACCAAAGATCCATAGGCAACATGACCACTATCTGAATCTCAGAATACATCACCATATATAGCCATAGTACAAAGCCCTCATAAAATAGGGTTGCCTCCTAGGGCAAGTCAAGCTAATAAAATATCAGTTATCAAATCCAAGATGTAATGATGAACAACCCAGATTTAGAATAATAAAATATATAAAAAAAATTCCTTTTGAGGGTGCTGCCCCCAAGCCCTTAGTGGGGTGTGTTTCCCCCAAACTCCTAGCTAAGGGGATAATCCCCCTAAACCCTCATTGGGAAACCCCCCTGTGCCCCCCATTGTAGATGCATCAACATTACTTTATGTATCAATAGTACCTTATGTAATTGCAAGGTTGAGATACATTTTCCCAACAAATATCCCACTTGTTGAGCACCTTGCAAGAGCAATGGGAGGGTATATTAACATCATATTTTAATTGTTAGGGGATGGAAGGCCCATAGTATATGAACACCATCTAAAATTCTTTGTGCTCATAGGATTAGTTAATGAATCAACAACATTCATCAAATTCTTAACCAGCTTCACCCTACCATCTTCGACCATATCTCTAACAAAATGACACTATACATTAATGTGCTTGGTCTTGGCATGAAATTTTAGGTTTTTGGCTTGATATATTTCACTTTCACTATCGTAATAAATTGTCTCTACACCTTGTTTTATTCTTTACAAGCATGAGTAGCTGCCATATGCTTTGCTTTAGTAGTGGAAAAAGTAACCACAACATTTCACTTACTCATCCAACTAATTACATCACCAAATAAAGTAGACATATAAGTATTGGTGGATCTTCTACTATCAATATCACCTACCTAGTCTGAATCCACATAACCATGAATATCAAGGGAAAACTAATCTTCAGTCATATTAATATGATAACACAAGGATTAATTTGAGGTACCACACAAATATCTGAAGACTCTTTTAATTTCATCCTAATGAACTCTACTAGGATTAGACATATATCTTGAAATAACTCCCACTGCTTGGTCAATTTTTGGTCTAGTACAAACCATAACATACATCAAAATTCCAGCTACACTCTGGTAAGGAACTCTGCTCATGTCTTCCATATCTAATGGGGATGTTGGACAATCTAAAATAGATAACTTTGTTAGAGATGAAATGGGAATGCACAATGGTCTACAATATTGCATATCAAACCCATGTAATATTGAACTAACATAATTACTTTGGCCAAGCAATAGCCTTCTATCCACTCTATCTCTTTTAAGTTTCATCCCAAGAATGTGTCTAGTTGTACCAAGATCATTCATTTCAAATTTAGTAGCAGGTTGATATTTCAATTTTGAAATCATACCTTTCCCTCTACCAATAAATAACATCATCAACATATAATGTAGTACATAGGAAACGATCACCATTAGTTTTAAAATAAACACAACGATCTAATTTAGAATGCTCAAATCCCAAACTCGACACATATGTATCAAATTTTTTCGTACAACATCCTAGGACTCTATTTTAAGCCATACAAAGATTTTTTTAACTTGCAAACCAATTTAATTTTACCTTTCACCACATAGTGCTTTGGATGTGTCATATAAATATCCTCCTCCAAGTTACCATGAAGGAAATTAGTTTTCACATCTATTTGCTCAACCGAGCTAAATCATAAACAACAACAATAGAGAGAAAAAATTAAATTGATGTCATTTTTGCAATAGGAGAAAATATCTCACCATAATAAACACCCTCAACTTGAGAGAAACCTTTTGCAACCAACCTTTCTTTGTACTTCTGAAGACTTCCATCTTGTTGATGAAAGGTAGCTTCGGTAAGATATAAATGATGATTGCTGATTGCATCATCATCATTTATATGTGATCAAAATTACTCTTCATATAAATATTTATGGAAAATAAGTAATTCGAATTTATAAGCATGTATAAGATTCAAAATAATAAATGATGTTCAAATTATGCATTGAATAAAATCGGAACTCATATAATATATCTGCCACGTATATAAGGTTATATGTGTGTTAACTAAATGTTAGTCAGTTATGCTTGGAGCCCGCGCGCCCAAAGAGACATGTCCCATGAGCGGACGTGTCTCCACTTGTGGAGACACATCCTCTCATGAGACACGTCTCTTGTAGAGGCGGGTCTCCATCATATATAAGGTGGTTCCCTCATTGATATGCAAACATCAAAATTTATAAATGTTCTGCAATCATCACATTCAACATAAGAGAATTAAATCTGGCTTAGAATAGAATTCTTACACTTAGAATTATCTTAGAATCCCTAGGCTCCTAGTTTGATAGAAGATTTGATTATATTTACATGGTATCAGAGCCAAGTTAAGTGAATCCAAATCAAATCTAGATATTAGATTGCTTAAGAAAATTCATATTTTCAAAATCGAATTCACATCACATTCTTCATAATGTCAAGTGTGATCGGATTTGAAGATCGTCTTGTAGGAGCAAACAACTTCACATCATGGAAATTTAGAATCATGATGATTCTCAAAGAGAATAAATTAGACTCACTTGTGAGAGAAAACTAAAGGGAACTAGAGGATGATCTTGAGAAAACTCAATGGATTGAAAACAATGAAAAGGCCATGAAAATCTTAGTAGATGTAGTTAGGGATCATATAGTGCCCATCCTAGCAAAACTTGAAACTTCATATCAAATGTTCAAATATCTTGAGAGCACCTATGAGATCAACAACACCAGTAGGACTCTTGCATTAAAGAGGTAAATCAACAATATCCAAATAAACAAAGGAGAAACAATTAATGCATACTTCATGAGGATCATTGAACTAAGGGATCAATTATCCACAATTGGATATCAGATTGATAGCAAAGAGTTAACTCTAATTGCACTAGGAGGCCTACCAAACTCATGGGAGTCATTTGTTCAAGGAATAAGTGCAAGATCTAAACTCCCCAAGTTTGATAGGCTAAGAACAGACTGCCTTCAAGAGGAAAAAAGACTCTCAACAAAAGAAAATAAACAAAAGAACATAGATGAAGACATTCATGTGCTCAACACAAAATCTAATAAAAGGAGTAAGAAAAACTCCTACAAGAGAGGATCTTTTAAAAGAAAGATTAATTTCAATGGAAAGGGATCTTCTAAGAAGAAAGACATCTCTCAAGTACAATGTTTTAGATGTGATCAATATGACCACTATGCAATGAAGTTCCCTGATAGATCAAAACAACAAGCATCTTTTGCTAAAGTAGGAAAGTCAAATTCAGATCATGAATCTGAGAACTTTGTGTTCTATTCAGCCTTATCTAGTCAAGTATCTAACAACACCCACAACTGGGTAATTGATAGTGGTTCCTCTAGACATATCACAGGGTTCAGAGAACACTGAGACACTATGATTGGAAAGACTGATGAAGAAGTAACCATTGGGGATGATTCTGCTCACCCTGTAAAAGGGGTTGGAACTTGCTCCATCAAATTGAAATCTGGTCTTTCTCTTAAACTCACTGGAGTCTTATTTGTAAGTGGAATAAAGAGGAACCTAATATCCATCTCTGCCCTTGAAGACAATGGATATAGAGTTACCTTTATGGATGGGAAAGTTCTAGCATGGCCAAGAACTCAACTATGCATTAGTGTGTCCATTCGTACTTTTTTTTTGCCTCAAATTCTTTGGTTTTTGCTTAGTATGGTGAAACCATCCTTACTATAATTGGTGGTTGTGAAATTACCACAACCATTTTCACTACCATCCCAATGTCCTAACGTTTGAAAGAACAGTCTCACAACCGCCACCACAATTTTGAGACCACTTGTTTGCAACAAACAATTATTTCACCCAACATAGATGAAAAATGAATTTACATCATTTCATCTTCCCATTTTGAATTTCTAGCATTCTAATGCCCATTCCTACCTCACATATCTTGAATTTGACCTTTGCTAACCCCTAGGCTCTTCTAAAAACAATTTTCATTTCTTTTAAAGGATCCTCACCTCTCGTGAGCATATAATTTTTTCTCAAATTCATCCCCATTTCTTCAAATTCCAAAAGGCCCCATATAGCCTAGATACACCCCTCTACAAGATCTACCCATACTTAGACCAAAGTTGTCAACCGGTTGAAGTGAATTATGATTGTTGGAGTGTTTCCCTAAGAATAGAAAACATCAATTTCATCTTCAAACTACTCTAATTCTACAAACACTCAATCTGCAGGTTGGATATTTGTTTTATTTATTGTTTTGTGCTTAGTGTAGAAAATTGTGGGTGTTTAGATTGCTAAATTAATTAGTGATTGTGCTCATAATTAATTTATGGCTAGTTTGTGCTTTGTCTTATTTAAAAATTCTTGTCTTGTAGTGTATGTGTGCTTTGTTTTCTTATTTTCTTTATCTATTTTTTTTGCAATCAAATTGAGAGCTTCTAAGATCCCTTAGACCAACTCAAATCCTTTTAAGGGTCTGCATCTCATATTACGGACTTTGTTCTCCCCTGTTTGAGTGGAATCCTATGTTTCAGCCCTCCTATCATTGATTTCTTTCTTGTTTTCCTCATGAAATTTTATTGTCCATGCTTAGCAGTCTTTGGAAAACATTCATGAGTCTCTGTGGGAATAATTGTGTGCCTCAAAGCACTCTCCCATCTAAACCTCTCTACACAAGGCTTAATTACCTCACACTAGACCTCCCAAGGTCTCATAAGAGCTTCCTTTTCACTGTTTCATCTTTGTGGTAGTACCAAAGACACTAGCAAATCACTGTTTGATATTTTTTCAACTTTGAACAAAAATTTAGATCATTTTTCTATTGGACCTATGACTTTCTAAGGCTTGTCTATCACTATCCCAACATATTGGCACCTTCAACTACATGCATAACTTGAAAAAATTGCTTTGTTATAGACATACAAGTGCCTAGAATGTGCCATCTATTTATAATATTCTAAAGCTTATTTCTTATTGATTGCAACCTTCTAGGGCTTGTTTATAGCTGTCCAAGTGCATTCCCAACCTCACATAGGATCATCTATTGTTTCATGCCTACAAACACTTAATTGTAACATTGATTGACCTTTGTTTGACTATCCACTTCACTGCCCCTACATTTTATCATCATATGTATACCTATTTGTACATTGTGATAACTTCTAAACATTAGCAAACACTATTTACATTGTAGGTTTGACAAAAAAATTAAGTTTGAGCATCAAAACATATTTATATGATCATATTTTCCTATCAAACTTGCAGAACAACAATATATCAGTCGTGATTTGAATTTCTATGGACATTATAAACTTGCTTCATTATTGTTGCCTTTGGGAAGTGAATTGAGGAGACCTCTAAAAGGATGTTGTTGGAGTCCCACAGAATGCACCCTACTCCAGCCTCTCTAATATTACCTTTCAAAGGCACTATAAAAGTTTAAATAAATAATCCCTAGGGTCAGGGGTTTCCATCTTGCCAACATGCTTAAGTTTCTTGTCAATACTGTTCTTAGCCAGATGTGTCTTCAAAGTTGACCATTCATAATTTATGTGCTTACCAGAATCCATTTTACTATGCCTTTAGATAACCTTAAAAAGATCTAACTCAATTTTAGTTTTACCTTGCCATGATTACATATTATTATGTAGTGGACTCCTATTTATTTTTAGCCAAATCGATCATTTCACTACAACTGAGAAGCCTTCTACTGGAGCTTAAGAATCTTCACTTGGTAAGGGTTGTGAGAGTAGGAATTCTTGTATGGTAATTGGGGTGACCCAACACCAACCCAATTCCTCAATCAGTGATCCCCCACTGTGAAGGGCCAGTGCAAAGGAAGAGGATCTAGATTTTCTTCTTCATTCTCATAAAACACATCTTGATGGGCCTACATACCCAGTTCCTCTAACCCTCTTCTGGGTCGAAATTCTATGTTGAGTTGTTAACCAAGAAAAGGAAGAAGCCTTTGGTAGGGAAAATTTCAACCAAATTGTTTTGATAAGGTCAATTGTCATTCTATTAATTCAGAGACTGTAAAGTGTGTCCTAGCCTGACCTTAGAATTCCTATTCTTATCTCTAGTCCAAAGGATGGATGCCAAGAGTGCCTTCTAATTTTATTTATGTGTTACTCTTTGAAAGATCTACATGTTATGTTCCATTGGACCTAAGAATGAACCTGAGAAAAATATTTGTTTATCTCCAGCTCCACATCATTTTTTTGGCATGTCTTCCTTGATCTAGTCAGTTTTCAAGAGAAAGTGTGGGAAATTTATTCTAGGAGTCTACCCAAATGTAGCCTTAGTTTTGTGTCTGATTACCATAATTGGTGCTAATTAATAACCTTCTTGTTTACTGTTTGAAAATTCTACATATGAAAGCCTTTAGCCTTTTATTGGTGCATCAGGGCAATCAGGTTTTATGTTGGCCCAATAGCCTTCTATTCCCTCAATATGCTTTTACCACATGTTGAATCTCCCTATTGTATAGTGTATCGCCCCATTGGTGGGACGTTTTGTTATCTTCTGTCGATATGTTCTAGTGTTGTCGATATGTTGGGGAAACAATAGCATTTGTTCCACCGATACACTTATGTTACTCTGATGTGTTCACCTTTGTTGACCCCTTCGGTACATCAGGGAGAGTCCTTTGGAATTTTGTCCGATAGAGTGTTTTTACGCTGATATTTGTGTTGTGAGCTTCTTTCATCGGTCTATCAGTGGAGCGATAAGAGGAGTTCCCCCGATGTAGTAATGTTATGCCGATAGTGTTAAATTTCTTAGGAATGGGAGTGGTGACCATGGAGTTTTGGGATTATTGATGAATGTGATCATATGGTAATATGGGTCATGAAATGGACTTGCCAAAACCCCACTTCGTCCTTTGTTTCCATTGATAGAAAGTTTATAGACACAATCTCGATCTCTATATAGAAAAAATGTTATGATTGGCCAATCTGGGTATGATGAGGTACATATTGAGAATAGGAATCTACTAACTAGGTTCACAACCCATTAAATTGGTCAGTTGAATTGTTTGATTCATGAGCATGTTCAACTCCTTGTTCAAGTATTTTCTCTCTGTATTAGGATCCTTCTAAGTAGCACATTGCCCTTGAGACTCAAAATATGTTGAATGAGCTTGTTGACAAATGTGATGAAGTATCATCATGGAAGAAAAATCCTTATCTGGAGTTATGTTTTCATCCTCTGTATATTCATCCCTCTATAACATAAAGTGTTTAGTTGCATCCAATGCTAGTGCTTTCAGATCTAAGTAACTAAACAACTAATGCAGGAAACAATCTTCAGAGAGATATGGAATCATGATGGATTCCTACAATTTCTAGGCCAATACTATCAATGCTAGATGTGGCTCTTGTTAGACTCATCGAAGAAATTTTTAATGATGTTGACCTAGGTATGTATGTGGATGACATCCTTGTTTTTATAACCAAATAGTTTTAGTATTGATATACACCATTTTATTGATGTTTTATTAAAACTTGAACATTTCCCTAAATTTTAAATGTTTATGCTAGTTGTACAGTAGTCCAGGTAGCAACATGTTCAAATTGGAGAATATCAAAGCAAGGATCAAGGAGAGCCACTCTTTCCTTTTCCTGGTAGTGCCTTAAATGTATTTTATTTCAATTTTGTTTTTTTTTTAATCTTTTTTCTTTGAGCAATTCCTTAAAACTTAAATGCTTTTTCCAGTTACATCAGAATACAAGCAATCACATTTTAAGATTGGAGAATGTCCTAGCCAGTTTGAAAAATAGCCTCTTTTTCCACTTCAGAATGTTGATGCATGTTCAAAAACTCAGAAGAAGTCAGAAAGAGGCACAATTTCATCTAGAAAAGGAATCATATCATCTACTCATCCACCTCAAAAAAAGATAATGGTTGCTATAATGGTGGAAAATACTAAGAGACAATCTATGGCCCTTGTTTCAAAGAACATTGTAAATGTTGTGCAAAGGTTCTTTCCACTCTTTAATGCTGCATTGTTTCCTCATAAGCCACCTCCTCCATCTACTACGAATCAAGTGCTCTTCACTGATGCAAAGGATGAGTAAGTTACCGATTTCTGTGTCTATTACACTAATTCAATTTTCAGTTGTCATTCAGTTTGCCATCTCTCAATTTTTGTTCATCCATTATTTTACAATTGTTGTAGGTAGAAGGTACCTTGTTTGGCCAAAGTTATTTTGTGTACTTGTGGTTTGCAGCAATCTTGTGGCTTGGATATCTTACTGGAGGGATGCCTTGCAGATCTTATTCGACGAGTGGCAACTTTTGGAATGATATTAATGAAACTTGACTTGTGCTAGGTAGAAATTGTATATAATTTTGGAATTATTAAAATCAAGAGTGTAAGAATTATGACAGTAACATTTATCCTATTTTTATGGATTAGGAATTTGGTAAACATTGTGAAACATTCGATGTCATTGCAGAGTATTTAGACATGGGCACATACAGTGAATGGGATGAAGAAAATAAGCTAGAATTTCTTGTAACTGAACTCCAAGGAAAGTGATCTCTTGTTCCTCCAACCATTGAGGTAAATAGCATAGTTTTTGGTCTTCCAATACTATTCCACAATGCATATTTTAGTTTGGGTTTGTGAATGATTTGTAACATGTATTAATTGTATATTCTTCAATTGAAAAATTTAGTACATGAATGTAATTCACATCTTTAAATGCAACCTAATTGACATTAAGAAAGTATTTAATAGAGTGATATTTTCTATAATATGCTTGATGTCTTGCATATCTTACATAAAATAGAGCCTCTAAAGTTAGATGCCCAGTTAAAGGAGATCCTTGAGGAGACTGTAAACAGTCATCAAAGAGTGAGAAATAAAGAAAGAAAATACATTGATGTCCACAAATAGATCAACAAGTATGGAATGTACAATAGGTACAATAGAAAAGGACTTATCCCACATGAGTTGTACTTCATATGTCACTTTTGTAATTAGTGGCCCCAATACGTTCCTTTAGCTGCAATTAGGAGACAAGGATGGAAAAAGTTGATATTATATTAACTAAAGAAAAAACTAGAGTGGGTTCCTTCAAAAATTTCCACTAATAAGGAGTTTGCAGAGTCAAATAGCTCATACACCATCACTCCTCTCAGACCATGATTTAATGTGATACTTCTAGATGTTTATCAAAGTCATGTTTCCATCTAATTGGGAATGGCTAGATAGTTTTTCCTCAATTGTAAGTAGATTTGTGCATTGCTAGTATTGAGTAACTCCAATGCTGCAATAATAGATTTAGTTAACTAGAGTAGACTCACCAAATGGGCTGAATGTCTAATGTTTGAAAAATCCATACTTACGAGAAACTTCAATTCTATAAAAAATGCAGCTTAAGAAAAGGGGGAAGCTACCTTAATTATGCAATCTCCAACACTAGAATTAATGTTCTCTATTATAGACCTTGAATTATCCCAAGGAAACCTTTCTTAGTGCAACTATAGAAAAGGATAACAATTTATATCAGAAGAAAAGATAGAATCACTTTCACTGAAGACTATATATTACGGTACCTCCATATAAACACTAGAGTAAGTGACTCAACAATCTTAGATCATTGGCCTATTGGCATGGAAATCAATAGTGCAATCAACATGAAAAATCATAAAGAATTCATATTTGAGAATATGTGCCATCTTCATCCCAAATACAAGAAGAAGGACTAGAATATTCCTTCTACAACAAGAGAAAGAAAACAGACATGTGAGCTAGTTGTTGCTAGCTTAAATATGAAGTTATATTAGAACAAGTTCATTCCTTTGAGAGGTGTGGCAAGAGTGATTTGTAGTTTCATGCCTAGATTGAGTGGAAAGAAGATTCTACCTTTGCAAGGTACATTGAATCCCACCAATGGAGAAATGATTTGAGAAGCATGCAAGGGGAAGAAGAGTGTATAGATGCAGAAACAAAGTTCTCCAAGTTGCAAAATTCCATTGCAAGTTTATGTCAATCTTTGGAGACCATGAAGAACCTTATGGATGTCCTCTTGTGAATATTGGATGAAGACAAGGGTTCCAATGAAGTGGAGAAGAGTCTTCCAAGAAATCCTCTATTCAAAGTAGAGGCCAAGATTGTGATGTTTCCATTTGAAGGAGATGTGGATCTTGAGAAGTTGAAAATTAGATTACACAACTCGTGGTGTGTTTTAGTATGCATACTATCACTTCAGATCAAAAGATTTCATTTGCTAGATTAAGGTTGGAAAAACATGCTTTGACTTGGTTTGGGAGTCTCTTGTCTTATATAGCTAAAAAATAGACTTATATAAGTTCCCACGAACATTTTAATTGATTAATTGAGAAATAATTCTATCCAATATGTCAAAAATATGGAAAGAGTAGGGATTGGAATTTTTTAAAACATAAAGAGGGACAAAGTGTACAAGAATATGCTAGCGAATTTTGTACAAGGCTATTTAATTGAGTAAAGATGTGTTAGAAGGTGGAAGTACTAATGAAATACATAGCAAGTCTTCATACCCATCTTTGTAGGTTTGGAAGTATGGCAAAAATTAGAGGGCATTATACTAAACCAAGGAAAGTATACTATTGATATTCTAAAGAGATTTGGAGTGTTGAACTGTAGACCCATGTCTACACCTATGGAAACCAACCTTCACAAACTGAAAGAAGCAGCAGCAAAATCCAAGTGTGCAGATCCAACCCTATATAGACAAATGATTGGATCCTTGATGTATCTAGTTAACACCAGACCGGATATTTGCTATGCAGTGAATGCTCTCGGCCAGTTCATGTGTGAGCCTAAGGAAATTCACCTTATGGTTGTGAAACATACTTTGAGATATCTTCAAGGCCCTATTGGATATGGTCTTCTTTATAGAAATGACCAGCTAGATCTACATGGATACTCTGATTCAGATTGGGCTGGAAGTGTAACCGATCGGAAAAGCACATCAGGATTTTGCTTCAGTTTAGGATCGGCTATGATCTCCTGGATTTGTAGAAAACAGTCTTCAATAGCACATAGCTCAATAGAAGCTGAATACATTGCAGCCTCTATGGGGGCAAGAGAAGCAGTTTGGCTTCGTAAATTGATTGTGGAACTCTTTGGTGAGCCCTTGAATCCTACAATTAGTCATTGTGATAATCAAAGTTGCATCAAACTCTCTGTAAATCTTGTCTTCCCTAATAGATCTAAGAACATTGAGATACCCTATCATTATGTAAGAGACATGGTAGAAAGGAAAGTGATCCAATTGGAGTATGTTAGTACAAATGAATAAGCTGTAGACATTCTCACCAAACCTCTCTCCCAAATCAAGGTAGAGCACTTTAGGAAGAAACTTGGTATGGTTGAAATGTAATTTGGTATTATGTTTGAAATTCAAATTGTTTATAAGTTGTACTAATATATATAGATGTTTAATGTATAAAATCTTTTGTCATGTGTGTGAATCCATGACCTTATGGGCCTAATCCCCCTGTGTACATTATTGAAAGGTGACGATCTTTCTAATAATGAACACTTGTATGTGACATTGTAAAGTGTTGAGTATACAATGATGAATTGAACTATCATGATAAATATCATGTGACTTGATATATGTGGACATGTCATGATAGTATCTCTTGGACACTTTGATGGATATCATGGGACTTGATGTCATTTGAAGATCATTGTTATCTTTAAGAGATAATCATGGTGGATGATTATATATCCGTGGATATGCCATGAAATATTATGGTAGACATCATGTGACTTGATGTCAGTGCACATACCATAATGAAGATGTGTTATGAAGAATGTCACATGACTTGAAAATGTTGAGATAACATATCATATCTTCGATATCATGTGTGAAGGTGATATCTCTACTTATTTGATTTGAAATATCTTCCCTAGCTAAGAGGGAGTGTTGATGAAAGGTAGCTTTGGTCAGATATAAATTATGATTTTTGATTGCATCATCATCATTTATATGTGATCAAAATTACTCTTCATATAAATATTTCTAGAAAATAAGTAATTCAAATTTATAAGCATGTATAAGATTCGAAATAATAAATGATCAAATTCTGAATTGAATAAAATCAAAACTCATATAATATATCTGCCACGTATATAAGGTTATATGTGTGTTAACCGAATGTTAGTTGGTTATGCTTGGAGCCTGCGCGCCCAAAGGGACACGTCCCATGAGCGGACGTGTCTCCACTTATGGAGACATGTCCTCTTATGAGACACGTCTCTTGTAAAGGCGGGTCTCCATCATATATAAGGTGGTTCCCTCATTGATATGCAAACATCGAAATTTATAAATGTTCTACAATCAGCACATTCAACATAAGAGAATTAAATATGACTTAGAATATTGAATAGAATTCTTACACTTAGAACTATCTTAGAATCCTTAGGCTCCTAGTTTGATAGAAGATTTGATTACATTTACACATCTAAAGAAATTTCTTTTCTTGAACACCCATTTGCAACCAATGGGTTTTCTTCCTTCAGGAAATGATACAAGAACCCATGTATCATTCTTTTTCAAAGGTGTCATTTCTTCATCCATAGCAATCTTCTAGGATTTTGCATCATTCATACCTAATGCCTCTTCCACCAATCTGAGTTCATCCATGATAGTATTCAAAGAAAAAATACATCTCCAATCATTAGGTGAATACCTTTCAGGTGGTTGTCTCTACCTTGTAGACCTTTGAATAAGATGAGTTGGAGGTTCTTCCTCCTCTTCTAAAGATTTAGAGCTAGATGATCTCTCCTCATTTTCTTGTCTATCCATGAGCCTCGATTCAACTTTCTTAGGTGTAGAATGAAATTGAATCACATCTTCCTCTTTACTTTGTTTTGGCTACAATGTAATAGAAAAAGGCTTAGTTTCTCTAAAAATCACACTTCTACTATGTATTACCTTCCATGCAAGAGGATCCCAAAGCTTGTATCTTTTCACACCATAATAGTATTTGATGAAGATATATTTCACAAACCTTACTCTCCAAAAAAATTCGCTTCTCTTTTCGCACATGTGCATATGCCTCACAACTAAGAAACTCTAAGATGTCTTAATGAAGGCTTGTGGCCCAACCATGCCTCTATAGGTGTCTTATCAACGAGAGCTGATATAGGAGACCTATTAATAAGGTAACAAGCAGTGGCAATAACTTTAGCCCAAAAAATTTGTTCTAGATGACCACCAATCAACATACTCCTAGCCTTCTCCATTAGTGTCATGTTCATTCTTTCTATGTACAACTCCAGTCTATTGTGGAGAATATGGAGTTGCCTTTTGTCTATGAGTACCAAAATATTTACAGAATCTATGAAAATCATTAGAGAAAAATTTACCACTATTATCAGTCTTCAAACATTTTATTTCTTTCAAGTTTGCAACTCAACCATTGCTTTTTAAATTCTTTAAATTGACTTAAAACTTCATGTTTACTCTTTATAAAGTATACCCATGTCTTTATACTATAATCATAAATAAATGAAATATAATATGTGGATTTACCCATTGATGGAACATCTATAGGAAAAATAAATTAGAATGAATAAGATCTAATACACCACAAGATTTATGAAAACTCGAGTAAAACTAAAGACAATTTTTTTTCTATAAATGCAATTCTCACATAAATCAAATTCAAGATTACAATTAGATAAACCTTTCACAAGGTTTTGTTTCAAGGTCTTTATACCCTTTTCTCCAATGTGGCCAAGTCTTTGGTTCCATAACATAGTTTTATCTACATGAAACTTTGATTTAGAGGAAAGAGCACCCTTGGGTACCCGAAAGACATGAACTAGTGTTGAAGGTGAAACCCTCACTTCTTCCACACACTTGTTTTTCAAAAAAGTACTATTGCACTCAATAATGCATGCATAGGGCTTATACAATGTGCCATATCTGACACCTCTAGCAATCACCATAGCACCTCTAACCATCTTGCATCTTGCACCAAAAAATACTACATGCACACATGCATCTATGAGTTTGCTCACAAACAAAAAATTTCATGCTAATATAGGGATGTGCAACACATCATTAATCCTTTTTATTCTACCATCAGGAAAATTGATTTTAACTTTACCATAACTAACAATATTTATATAAGAATAATCACCCAAGTACACCTTACCTACACCAAATTTTTCATATTCTGAAAACCAACCTCTACTAAAGGTCATATGGAAAGATCCACCCAAGTCAATTAACCATGTACCACCTACATGAGTTTACGAAGCTACAATGAATGCACCACCACATTCCTTCTTAGGCTCAAAATCAAAATCAAATCTCTTATTTTATCCTTTGTGGTCCTTACAAATATGTCCAGTTTTACCATAGTTTTAACAAACAAATTTGGAATTTCTAAGAGATTTGGATCTCTCCTTGGACTTTAATTTATCATGCAAGTCTCATTCTTCTTTCCTTTTTCCTTTGGTATTCCATGAACATTTAGGGCCTCCTTGGAGCTAATGGATACCTTCCTCCCCATCTCTTTAGAAAGAAAAGTACCCACCACATCTTTAGTCTTCAATATAACATATGTACTCCCAATAACCATAATAGGAGAATCCCATGAATTAGGCAAAAATAAAAGAAAGATATAACATTTCTCTTCCTCATCCATTTTTAGACCAACTAATGCTAATTGAGACACCAAAATATTGAATGCTTCTATGTGGTCTATAATTCATCCATACTTGTTGTGCATATTTTGCACACACACCCCACCGTTGGCAGGGACCCTCTTTTTTAGCTCCCGATGAGCTGCTTTGCTCCTGCCTCATTTTGTGTGCCCCTCATTTTGGTGTCCTAGTTGGTCAACGTGGCCTTCCAAGTCTCATTTTTGGGTGACCATATTTTTGACCCTAAAATAAAAAAAATGGCTAAGTCTTGGGTTTTTTGGCTTCGCCCCCCCCCCCCTGCTTGCTCGATTCACATTTTCCTTTATTTTTCACTTTGGGGACAAGTTTCCCATTGATTTGGGATGTCTTTGTGGTGCCTAAGTGAACTGAAAAAGTTTCGTTAAGTTTTGGGAAGTTCCAAAAAATTTCGTTTCGGAACGTTCGAGAACTTCGTCCGTCCCCGGCTGTTCCGGGATTCCACCTCCGGAATGCCGTTTCCGGGATTCCACCTCCGAAATGCCGTTTCCGAGATTCTGTCTCTGGAATGCCATTTCTTCCATCCGTTTGCCTTAGGCAATCCGGCCTCCAGAGCCCTACCCCTCTGTGGCTGTTTCCGAGATTCCACCTCCAGAATGCCGTTTCTGGGATTCCATCTCTGGAATGTCGTTTCTTCCATCCGTTTGCCTTAGGCATTCCGACCTCAAGAGCCCGGCCCCTCCTTGGCCATTTCTAGGATTCTGCCTCCAGAATGCCATTCCCAGGATTCCGTCTCTGGAATGTTGTTTCTTCCATCCGTTTGCCTTAGGCATTCTGGCCTCCGAAGCCCGGCCCCTCCGTGGCTGTTTCTGGGATTCCGCCTCCGGAATGCCATTTCCGAGATTCCATCTCCAGAATGCCATTTCTTCCATCCATTTGCCTTAAGCATTTTGGCCTTCAGAGCCCAGCCCCTCCGTGGCCGTTTTTGGGATTCCACCTCTGGAATGCCATTTCCAGGATTCCGTCTTTGGAATTCCCTTTCTTCCATCCGTTTGCCTTAGGTATTCTAGCCTCTGGAGCCCGACCCCTCCATGGCTGTTTCTGGGATTCTGCCTCCGGAATGCCATCTAGGAACTCAATCCGTCCCCGACCATTCCTGAACCCGGCCCCTCCGTGGTCTCCTAATCCAAAACGGACTTCAACCCAGATGCTAAAATTGGATCTTATCCTGCTTAGACCTTTCAAATTCCAAATTTGCAGTCAGGAGATACCATCCGGACTTCCATGCTCTATTCGTCATTTTCAAAACAACATTCCGACCTCTTAGTCCTGGAACGTTCAAACGCTCTCCAGTAAACTGTTAATGAAATTTCACACTAAATATTATGATCTTTTTATGATGCATGGATGAATATAACAAGGATTTTACAAGATTTGATTAACATTTGCCTTGATTTGCGTATGAAATCACTTACGACACTTCATGCATGCAGGTTCTAGGAAGCCTACCATGGGTTCATTGACGAAACCATTTGATCCAATGAGGAATGCTAAAATTCCATCAGGGGAAGGTAGCTTTCAGTCAATTTCAGCTATAGTAAAAGGGAAATTAGCTAGAAGACAAAACTGCTACAGTGACTGGCCACTACAAGACAGAATAGGGAAAAGACAAAGATGTATTTTAAGTTATTGAATATTGTGGGGTAGGTGAAGCCCTAATGTAATTGAATCTGAGCCACACAATGTAACTCAATCATAGCCATTCATTTGGGCTTTGGTAAACTATAAATAGGGGTCTTCCCCTCATTTGTAAGTGTTGGAGAGTTGTTGTAAAAACATTCCGCAGCAATAGAAAGTAGCATTGCATGATCTATGGGTGTTACTTTTGAGTTTGCTCATTATGTGTGTATGGTTCTACCTTCCAATTTAATTTTAGTTGTAGTTTCTTGAATGGAAGTGGTAATGGTGATTTTTGTTATAGTATTTGATGAATTTCCAGACAATACTTTTGGCACTTGTTGATGGCAAGCTGTTGTGCAAAGTTAGCCCGGGCCTCTTTATTTGATTGTTGCAACTTAGTTCATTTGCATGTTCATGATGTGTGTATGCAAACTGAAAATCTGCAGTCCTTAGAAGATTGCACTGGTTTTGTGTAACTGTAGGATCCTCTTGGCCAAGCAAAACCCAATTTAGGGAGTTTGTCTACTGTAGTAGCCTCCATGATCACTGTTCATTCAGAGTTTCAGATCCAGGAACTTTTTCTCTTCCCTGCCCTTTTTCCTTTATTTTAATAATTAACCTTAGGCAAGGTTCATTGCACATTGTAAAGCTAAATCTTATGTTGAAATGGAGTTCCAGACTGCTGTTTGAACCTACAACAAACATTCAACAACTTTCCCATCTTAAGAACTCCATTTGCAGATCCCACTTTCCCACTTTGTAACTCATCCGTAAGTTCACCTTGTGATTCTAGCAAATCACATAAATCAACTGAAATATTCCAAGCATCGTCATGACCTGACATCCGAGAGACCTTGGGATAGTGTTCTGCAATTTGATTATGGGAGATTGTCTTTCAAGAGAGGTGATGCACCTATGCATTACCTGTGTTGAGAAGTGCATGAAAACACCATCAACAGAATTGGCGCTAGAAGGAGGGCCGACATGTTGAGGCTACAAAGGTGAATGTTGGATGTCGAAAAGAGCACTTTCAAGAAGAAATCAAAGATAAGGAGATCTCTTTTAATGCTGAAACTTGAAATCAAAAAATTTTGAAGGCAAAAATAAGCTGAGTCGAAATGGAGCAGCATGTGCAAATCAGCATCACTCAGCTACATGCAAATTTAAATAGGAGATTGAAGAGGCCATTGCAGCAATTTGCATTGGTGGATAGATGTAGAATTCATGGAACCCACAGGCACAATGAATTGGGGTGTCTAACCTTCTTGAGCAGAATTGAAAGAGTCTTGCAAGGAGAGATTCTCTTTTGGGAAATATATCAGCCTTTAGCCCTTGTAGACCCAGAGGAAGAATTGACAACCATAGCAGCCAAGGCATTTGAAGAGCTGATCCAAGAATGTTTCGGCAGCAAAGATGGACCAAGATTGGAGAAAGCACTAATGTCAAGTTGGTGTAGATTTCACAATGCACCACATTCAGAATTTACTTGTCTGTCATGTGCAAACATCATCACCCAAGTCAAAGGCAATTTGAGCAAGTTGGAGCAGCCAACTGTCAAGGAGAATGAGTCATCCCATATGGTAGAAAAGCTATCAGCATTTGGAGGACAACACCTTCAAGATAAACCAGGAAATCCACCACAAACTAGTGCTGGGACAACAAACACTGATGCTGAAAATCAGCAAGAGGAAGAGGTTGACGGTCTTGGGATAGTAGAAAGTGATGATGAGGACCCAGTAGCAGAAAGATATGACCAACTTGTCTCCAGATTAGCAAAGGATTGGTCAGAGCTAAAATGTCAGGTGGATTTGGAGGTATTGCTGCTACCAAATTGGTACAGGCTCCATGATTCATCCCACTCTGAGTTCACATGCGGACTGTGCCAAGAAGCCATGAAGCAAGTCAGAGAACAAGCAAGGCAACCGAGCACACCACTCCCTGCAGTGGCTTCAAGAATGGAACATGAGAACCAAGAGCCCGAGCCAAGTGACAACTCAGTTGGAGGTAGTCCTCAAGAGGCTGTTGGGACAACAATAAAAGGAGTACAACAATACAATCTTGAGCTTTTGAGTGATCAAGTAGATCAAACTGGAATGTTGTCCACCAGTCATCAAGAATTTTTTCCTCTTGAAGAACATTTGTGCACCATGGACGATGGGCTTTATGGTGAGTCTTTGGGGGAAAATCACATAGTAAATTTTGACCCCCTTGATGAGGTGACATCAATTGATGACTTCTTTCCATTGGGAGCTATGCTACAGAGGTATGCTCATGCTGAGGAAGAACACATCCCAGAAGATGGTAGCAATGAGGGCATACTCCTTGAGCCTCCGAATGGTGATGCACAAGAGTTTTCGGACTGGGAGAGGGGTTCCTTCTTTGTTTATAGCGATAGTGAGCAAGGGGAAATGAGTGAACGTCATGATGAGTTGCATGAACAACAAAGAGAAAAAGACAAAGGCGGGGGTGCCAAGATAGCTTCCAACAAAGATGAAGCACCCAATCGACTACAAGATGCAACATGGAGTCCTTCTTCCATGATCGTTATTGATCCTCCTTCATATTCAGATGGCTGCAATAGGACAAATTCGTACATGTCATCATCCCATGACACTGAGCATCGTGTAGATAGGGTTGACACTTTGGAAAGGAGATGGGACGGTGTGCCACCTTTTGAGGGCAGCAATCAAGTGGATCCCAAGTTTGTGGATTATCAATGTGGGGAATTACTTCTTTTTGAAGAACTGCCAAGGGGGATTGTTGATCCTATGCAAGATGTGGAAGAAGCGTTTGCTGCCTCGTTTTCCCTGTCTTATACAGAATTGATTCCTGAAGTGTCGCTCCTTCCACCGTACCCACCCAAGGTTGCTAATACAAAGACTGATGATGTAGTGCTTGCTCTTGATTGTCAAATGCTACCACCTCCATGTGACAAAATCCAAGTTTTATCCTTCCTTCCTCTTGTTAATTTTTATAGTTGCACTTATCATTTTAATTATGGAAATGAGGAAAAATGAACGTGTTTATGGATTAACCATGGGTTTAGCGAGCCTCCTCAATTGCTGATTTTCCCTAGTCAGGTGACTGAATTTGAATGCTGCAATATTGAATTTATTTTCTCTAAACATAAGGATAAATTTGCATGGTTGAGAACTATAACGACTGCCCGTTTGCTTGTGCACGCGTTGTAAAACCCAACGAGCATGAGCATCAACTCGCCTTACCCGAATGTAGTTCTTTGTAAATATCTTTGTACATAACTCATTTTGAGTAGTGTAGGTTTCTTGTAAATAATTCACTTTCCTACATTCCTTAGGTTAGTTGGTTTGTTGTAGGTTGCTTGCTTTGGGGTGTTTTCTTTTGCTGTCTCATTTTGGTGTTTACTTTTCATTTGCTTTTGTTTGCTCTCGCTTTGCTGCCGCTTTGCTTGGGGTCCCTCTATTTTTGGCTGGGTGCATCTGTGCGCACAACAACCATTCTTCTTACTTGGGGTTTCTCTATGTATTTCTTTGTCAAACTATAATCAAGTTTTCAGAGTGGATGATGAGGATCTTTTGTTAGTATCAAGCGATCTAGATGTTTGATTCAAAGTGGATAAGTCATTGGTTGGTCTGATTCTGAAGTATTCTAGAATCTTATATCTCTCACATATTTTAAGGATCTGACGGTCACTGTAGGTCCTTTGTGAAATCTAGTTAAGTGAAAAATCTAAAATTCTACTCCAGCGCCACTGTGATTCTCAGCCTTGAGCATGAGCTTCATTGCTTGCAGGTTGAAATAAAAGAAATAAAAGAAAGAAAGCAAAATATTGAAAATCACAAGAAGATAAATTCATCTTTTCAGGGGTATACGAGCAACTCTATTGGGGCTATGGACACCCGGTCGGATGTTCGGGAGAATCACAACGATAACCTCGTTGGGGCTATGGATGCCTGACTGGTAGCAAGGCAATGTCCCGGATGCTTTTGGAGTTAGAATAAACTACATAGCTTAACTTGATGGAGCTTGGGTTCTTGCAACAATTGAAGGATGGGAATTAACGCAATTGCACACACTTGGATTTTCAACATACTAAAGGTTGGGTTAACTAGTGGTTTTTATCCTTTGGTTGAGCGTCTGGCTTGTTTTCCCTAGCATGAAGGTCGAAACCAAAGATTCTAGGTTCGTGATTCCAGTTTGTCATCGAAATGCTCTAGAGCATTTCCCCCAGCGAGTCGCCATTTGTTGTGCATATTTTGCACACACGCCCCACCATTGGTAGGGATCCTCTTTTTTAGCTCTCGACAGGCTGCTTTGCTCTTGCCTCATTTTGCATGCCCCTCATTTTGGTGTCCTAGTTGGTCAACGTGGCCTTCCAAGTCTCATTTTTGGCTAACCATATTTTTGCCCCTAAAATAAAAAAATGGCTAAGTCTTGGGTTTTTCGGGCTTCACCCCCCCCGCTCGCTCGATTCGCATTTTCCTTCATTTTTGACTTTGGGGACAAGTTTCCCATTGATTTGGGATGTCTTTGTGGTGCCTAAGTGAACTGCCAAAGTTTCATTAAGTTTCGGGAAGTTCCAAAAAATTTCGTTTTGGAACATCCGAGAACTTCGTCCGTCCCCAACTGTTCCGGGATTCCGCCTCCGGAATGCCATTTCTGGGATTCCATCTCTAGAATGTCGTTTCTTCCATCTGTTTGCCTTAAGCAGTCTGGCCTCCGGAGCCCTGCCCCTCCGTGACCGTTTCCGAGATTTCGCCTCCAGAATGGCATTTCCAGGATTCCGTTTCCAGAATGTCGTTTCTTCCATCCGTTTGCCTTAGGCATTCTGGCCTCCGGAGCCTGGCCCCTCCGTGGCCATTTCTGGGATTCCACCTTCGGAATGCCTTTTCCAGGATTTCATCTCTGGAATGCCGTTTCTTCCATCCATTTGCCATAGGCATTCTGGCCTTCGGAGCCCGACCCCTCCATGGTCGTTTTTTGGGATTCCGCTTCCGAAATGCCGTTTCTGGGATTTCGTCTCCGAAATGCCGTTTCTTCCATCCATTTGCCTTAGCCATTCCGGCCTCCGGAGCCCGGCCCCTCCATGGCCATTTCTGGGATTCCGCTTCGAAAATGCCATTTCTAGGATTTCGTCTCCGGAATGTCGTTTCTTCCATCCGTTTGCCTTAGGCATTCCGCCCTCCAGAGCCCGACCCCTCTATGGCTATTTCCAAGATTCCGCCTCCGGAATGCCGTCCGGGAACTCAATCCGTCCCCGGCCATTCCAGAACCCGGCCCCTCCATGGTCTCCTAATCTAAAACGGACTTCGACCCAGATGCTAAAATTGGATCTTATCCTCTCCGGACCTTTCAAATTCCAAATTTGCAATCGGGAGATACCATTCGGACTTCCATGCTCTATTCACCATTTTCAAAACAACATTTTGACCTCTTAGTCCCAGAACGTTCAAATGCTCTCTAGTAAACTGTTAATGGAATTTCACACTAAATATTATGATCTTTTTATGATGCATGGATGAATATAACAAGGATTTTACAAGATTTGATTAACATTTGCCTTGATTTGTGTATAAAATCACTTACGACACTTCATGCATGTAGGTTCCAGGAAGCCTACCATGGGTCCGTCAACGGAACCATTTGATCCAATGAGGAATGCTGAAATTCCATCAGGAGAAGGTAGCTTTTAGTCAGTTTCAGCTACAGTAAAAGGGAAATTAGCTAGAAGACAAAATTGCTATAGTGACTGGCCACTACAAGACAGAATAGGGAAAAGACAAAGATGTATTTTAAATTACTGAATATTGTGGGGTAGGTGAAGCCTTAATTTAATTGAATCTGAGCCACACAATGTAACTCAATCATAGCCATTCATTTGGGATTTGGTAAACTATAAATAGGGGTCTTCCCCTCATTTGTAAGTGTTGGAGAGTTGTTGTAAAAACATTCTGCAACAATAAAAAGTAGCATTGCATGATCTATGGGTGTTACTTTTGAGTTTGCTCATTATGTGTGCATGGTTCTACCTTCCAATTTAGTTTTAGTTGTAGTTTCTTGAATGGAAGTGGTAATGGTGATTTTTGTTACAGTATTTGATGAATTTCCAGCCCATACTTTTTGTTGATGGCAAGCTGCTATGCAAAGTTAGCCAGGGCCTCTTTATTTGATTGCTGCAACTTAGTTCATTTGCATGTTCATGATGTGTGTATGCAAACTGAAAATCTGTAGTCCTTAGAAGATTGCACTAGTTTTGTGTAATTGTAGGATCCTCTTGGCCAAGAAAAACCCATTTTAGGGAGTTTGTCTACTGTAGCAACCTCCATGATCACTGTTCATTCATAGTTTCAGATCCAGGAACCTTTTCTCTTCCCTACCCTTTTTCCTTTTTTTTAATAAGTAACCTTAGGCAAGGTTCATTGCACATTGTAAAGCTAAATCTTATGTTGAAATGGAGTTCCAGACTGCTGTTTGAACCTGCAACAAACACTCAACAACTTTCCCATCTTAAGAACTCCATTTGCAGATCCAACTTTCCCACTTTGTAACTCATCCATAAGTCCACCTTATGATTCCAGCAAATCACATAAATCAACTGAAATATTCCAAGCATCGTCATGACCTGACATCCGAGAGACCTTGGGATAGTGTTCTGCAATTTGATTATGGAAGATTGTCTTTCAAGAGAGGTGATGCACCTATGCATTATGTGTGTTGAGAAGTGCATGAAAACACCATCAACAATACTCTTCCATTGTCAAGGAATACAATTTCTTCCTTAAGAAAATATTGCTCACTAAATATTTGGCTTGATACATCTCATCAAGATTCTTCCATAGTTTGTGTAGAGGTATCTTCATGGACATTGATTAGAATAGAGTCTACCAAACACAATCTAATTAGACCCTTGGATTTATAGTCCATAACATAATATTAAACAGCTTGACTAGGATCTACAAGCATTGAAACATTCTCATCAACAACATCCCATAAATCTTGATCTATCAATAGACCCTCCATCTTCATCTTCCACATCTCAAAATTATTTCTAGTGCATTTATCCACCTCTATTCTCCCTTATGAACTGACCATCTTAAAATTCCTACAACACGATCACAAAGTATCTTCTGCACAAGCTCCTACTCGAATCTAGATTTGTTCAAAAATACCAACAACCTACAATTGAAACCAAAGCTGATTAGGATTTTATAACACTTGTACGAAAGCTAAGGTATCAAAATAAATTCCTACACTAATCCTGAGAGGAGAATAATATAAAAAATTTATCCATCTTTAACAGTTGTAGAAACTTAAAGAGAAATAAACAAAAATATCATGCATACCACAACATAGTGATTTACGTGGGGAAAACCCTTTTAGGAAAAAAACCCCATACTCCCAAGTCCACCCAATATATTATTCAAAAATGATAAACTATATAATATACTTGTAGAGTAAGATTCTCATAGGAGTATCACCAACATAGATCTAGAGGCAACACAACCACTATCAAACTCTCAAAATATATCACAATACACATCCGTAATATAATGCCCTCATAGAATAGGGTTTCCTTCGAGGGAGAGTGAAGTTAATAAATATCAGCCATCAAATCTAAGACCTAATGATGAACGGTTCAGATTTACAATAATAAAATCTAAATAAAATTGTTCTTTTAGGGGCACTGCACCCAATCCCCTATTGGGGCGCACTACCCCTGGACCCCCAACCGGGGGGATGATACCCTCAAACCCCTCGTGGGGGGAAACCCCTCCATTCTGCCTATCATATAAGTATCAAAAAATACTTTATATATCAATAGTACCTTATGTAATTGAAAGGTTGAGACATATTTTCCAAACATTAATGCTAACCCCGAGAATAACCAAGTTTTAACAAAGATGACTAAATAGATTACACCATTTCGCATGGATTATTCTAGCCTAAGGTATAACCAAGCTTTAACAAACAAACTAACTAGGTTATACTATTTCCATAGATTATTCCAACACCAAGTATAACCAAGCTTTATAAAATTGACTAACTAGGTTATGCCCTTTCCCATGGATTATTCTAACCTGAAGTATAACCAAGCTAACCATACATGCACACATAATAAGTGACCCACTAGCTTACACCCTTTCCCATGGATTATATAACCCCAAGAATAACCTAATTAACCACTCGAGTAATCATAACATCATAACATTAAATGAATCCATTTCAAAAGGTATGATCTCATAAATAAATGGCTTCAATTCAAAAAGTATGGGTTCATAATAAATGAATCAATTCAAGAGTAAAATCTGATCAATAAATGATTCCATTCAGTATTAAAAATCAACAATCAAGTGACCATAATTAGTCTTAAAACCTATATATTTAGTGTGACTCAAGTATTCACATGTTCACAATGTTCACTACATTTTTCTAATAATTTGGAGAACATTAGCCTAAGATAATTGTGTGCTTCTGCACATACAAGTCCTCTTCTCAATATGACTTTGGGTTTTAAAAATGTGAGTTCTCTTTTACAATTCCATGAATATGAATAGACTCTTAATCAAAAAATAAGAAAATAACATAATAAAAAAATAGATTTTTAAACCCTAATGTTATATATTGATATAACAATCAATTATACACCCTAAACCTATGGAAAAGACTATCTCCCTACTTCAAGGAGATATGAGTAATCAATCAAGTGTATATTATCAACATGGTTTATATAACAACACAACCTAATAATGATGACATTTCTTTCATGCCGTCATTCTGATTGTATTATTAACCTCATTATCCAAAAGGGTTTACCTTGCGTGATAAGCTAACAATTTCAAGCTAACACTTTAATTTCCATACTTCACAATTCATGCAACATATATATAGCCTTGATGAACTAAGTATAGTTCTAGTAGAATTAAAGCTACACATTCCAATATAGTATATATGTATTCCCATATAAAATGGTTTCACCAATTCAAGACTCAACCATCAATCACACAAGATTATCCCAAACTAGGAAATAAGTCAAGTTCATAAAACAAGCTTATCATGCATTCAAAATCAATCTTTCCCAAACAAAGGAATTTACGAAAAAACAACCTTTCAAACATAAATAATAGAGGAATAGAAATCATCATGCCTAGATTTATAGTTCTGAATGATAATGCTACTTTCCAAATTCAACTTTCATAATCACTATTGCTACTTCTTCTAATCCCAACTTATCTCCAAACTCTAGCCTCTTCTCAAAGAACTCTCAACAAATATAAAATCACAAAGAAAATTCTCTTTCTCACCAAGAACTCTCAAATTATGCTTCTATAGTAGAATAGCAATGAAGAATTCTGAAAGGAAAAGTGTTACAAATGATATCTAGAGAACACCTCTATTTATACTAAAATATGAGATCTTAATGCTACAAATAAGCTATTAAATTTTCCACCACTCTAACAACAAACCAAAAATACATTGACTCAACTCATTTGGAACAATATGTGGCTGATTTAAATTTTCATATTACAACACATAAAAGTCTTCTTATTTCAAATTTTATAGAATGGATGAATCGACTCCTTTCTTGTGACAACATGACTCTTTTACTGAGTCAACTTATAATGACGCATTACTATAGGTTTCCTATTTGATTTGGAAATTGACTACCCTAGCTATTTTTTGCAAATGACTAAGTCTTATGCCTTAGCAAGCTGTGAGTTGGCTTAAAGAATTCTATTTAATCACTCCCCATATTCTAACACTATCTTTTGATCATTAAAAGCAGCCCCATAAGTGATAAGTAAAATATATTTCATACAATTTTTTTCTAATAATGAGACTAAGCATTTATATATGCTTTTATTGTTGTATTTATGTAGCCTTATAGTACGCACCATCCATATTACATTTACTTCAAACGTAGGTTTTTCATAATATGCATTTAATTTTTTATTAAGTATGGCTTAAACTCTTTCATGCATTGGGTTTAAGCTACCCTCTAAAGTGCATATATATGTGTAGCATATAAGTATTACATAAAAGTTATTGAATAATGATGAATGTATTAGTGATGTATTTATTTATAAAAAATATTGGTTGTGGTGACTTGGTTAATTGAATCACATGCATATTATCACATTATACCTTATAAAAAATTGTATTCTCACCACAGGATATATAATGGAGGCTAGATTTTCCTAGGTGATGGCATCTCTTTAATGATAATTTCTTGAGGGAAGGTAAAAAAAAAATCATGGATAGAATAGTAAAAATAATCTCAAATATATTACATACTCGAGGTTTGGCCAATAATGCATCTTACCTTTGAGGATAAGAGTTACAAATTCAATAGAGGAATGTTGGTGCTTTTTAATGGAGTGATTTATCAACCTCTATTCATGTATGCATTATAATTTTATGGATATAAAAGTGTAGTTGAACCTAAGTCTCTATTTTTGTGACATCACAAGAAATGACATAATGCTCAAAAAAGTTTGAAAATATTGGAAAGTAAATATATGGTGGAAGAAATTTTAGATTTTTCTATTAGATTTAATATTTTTTAGCACTGTTTATTTGGGTGTTGTCATAATAGTGTGTCTCACTTTTGGGACATCCTGATTTTTTTTTGGAATCACTTATTTTTAGAAAAACTAATGATTTAAGCCTTTAGAGGTTCCATCTAAATGTTTTTAATTGAATAGGGTTAGATAAGACTCCCTTAGATCAAACCCCTTTGGATAGAACCCCTCTAGTATTAAATCATACCCACAATGGAGTCTCCTTCACACCTATCAAAATAATGGAAAAAAAAAACTTTTTCTTTACCTTTTGAGGGATTAAATAAAGTCATTTAGAAATTAGATTTTGAAATATTGCAGCCCTTGAATAATATTTCCAACAAGTATTGTTTGTATATGTTTTTATTTTATCATGTATTTAATTTTCAATTTTAATTAACATAATATTTTTACTCAGTATCAAGTTCTTCGTTCTACTTAAATGGAAAAATAGTAAACCATTGTAATTTTTTTTTTTTAAAATTACCTTTGCCCTAGGTATATATGTCCTTGTTTCACTAAGCGAAAAAAATTGGATTTTGATATATACACAAGAAGTAATGTTGGACAACATACACCTATGTCAAAATTTTAGTTACAATGACTTAAAAAATTAATTTAAAAAAATGTAACAAAAAATTATGAAAAGATACCATTTCCCTTGATATTGATGTTAATAATTTATATTTTAAAAATTAAAATGTTATCCTTTATATAAAAAATTATGTTGGATGACATAAAAGTTACTTTCTAAAAATGTTGCTTTCTATTTAAAACTAGTTATTAAACAACATAAAGATAGCTAGGTACATTTTCTCAAGAATTTGTGAAGTATTTAACAAGTTTTAAGAAATTTATGTTGTATGTGTAAACACATTGATAAAAAACTTTTAAATTATGATGGAAATTATTTCTCGAAGTAATTTTAATTATTTTCTAGATACAATAGAATTGTGAAACAAAAGTCAATACTCTCTACACTACAAAAACATGGAATGGCTAAGATATTAAAAAAAATAAAATTGGATCAATCCAAGAGTATGTTGAGTAGTGCTTGTTTAGTCAAAGTATAGAAGTAGAAGACCTATTTTCAAGTATCATGGTGTACTTACTACTTTAGACAAGAACTCTGAATTTTAAAATAAATGGTATTTTTATTAGATATGGTGAAATGCAAAATATTACATGTTGTGGAATTTTGAGATATAAAAATTTATTTATTTAAAGGATGTTACTTTCAGAGAGCTTATGATTATTTCTAGAGGAGAATAGCCAAAGGAACAAGAGAGCCAAAGGGTAAGTTGAATAATATGGTTCTACAAAGAGGGGAACTTTCGTGCAAAGAAAAAATGCCAAAAGGAACGAGTACCCATTTAAAAAAAATGGGTACTCGTTTAGAAATGGGAACTAGAGCCTCAAATAAAGATGTCATTCCTAAAAAGGGTATCTATTCTGAAATTATAATGAATATCCAATTTAGAATGGATACCCATTCTAAAAATAGAATGAGTATCCATTTTAAAGTGGGTACACATTCTAAAAATAAAATGGGTGCCCATTTTAAAGTGGGTACCCATTCTAAAAAAAAATGAAATTCCAACCCACTTTTTTATTTGATGTTAGGCTTGAGAATGGAATGGTAACCCAACCCTTAGCATAGATAACATCTCCATAATTCAGATCTAGTGATCTACCTAATGATTCTTGACTATTGCAAAGAATTAATGATATTTTTTAACATCATCTACAATTTTTAAAATGAATTATACCTTGTTGATGATAAAATATAAGCCTTTAAGATTTATACTTCTTATGTTAGATAGTTAAACCCCAATTAAGTGTAATAACAAATAAATTATAAGAATGCAATAGATAATATATGTAGAGCATAAATATTCAATTAATTTTAGAGTTTTATTGATGTCTTAAAATAAGTCCACTCATAAATTCTTCATACAATATACATCATTTACCACAAGAATATGTATACACCACATATGCTTGGACAACACTTTTATCATATTCTCTTCTACCCTTTATTCTTATCCTTATCTTTTTTATTCATTTTCTCTCTCACTTCTTCTTCCTTGTATACACTCTATGAATCATCATCTTTCATTTTTCTTATAACCTTTCATAAATACTATTAATTATCTTCTTCCCATGAATTTATATTTTCCTATACGATATTTATCATTATTATATATTATTTAAGGATGTCTAGGAATTTTTAAGTTTATTTAAGGGCCATATAACCCATATGGGGTCCAAAAATTATGTGCAAAAATTGTTCAATGTTACACAACCATGTATATCCCTCTAATAATTATGTAATTATCATATTCATTACCATAAGGTCCTTAATGTAGTCTGCATCTTATTTGTTCCCTTCTTTACATTTCCTAGCTCTCTTTGTGTCCTACCACAAACCCTTTTCTTTATATGATAATGTCATATAAGGTATTATTATTACTCCTATTTATAGGCGGAGACTAATGTTTTCAGGCAGCTGATGGCCTATTAACATCTGCATTGGAAATAGGGCGCACAATTATATGTCGTGTTAACCAAAGTTTGTATTTTTGTTTCTATTTTGTTGCAAAAAAATTGGGCATTTATCTACTTACCTACTCGTCTGCGGCTATTTTCTTGGGCTTTTGTTTTTTCAAGAATAATTTTTGATTAGCCTGCCAATAAGGAGTAGAGGGAAAAGTATTACGCATCCTTTCCTAATGTTTTTCTCTTTTCCCTACCATAGGCACACGTCGCTGGAACTAGGTGCATGTCATTGTAATGCTCCCACATTTTGCAGTCATGCATGCCAGGGTAGCTGCTAGATATGGAATTTATGCCATCTATGCACCTTTGGTGAATCGAACAGTGATAAACTGCATGCATCTCTTGATTGAACCAGTGCCATCGTATTCCATCTGCAACCAATTTGTGCTAGGGAAGATTTTGCTCTGGCTGTTTGGTCTGAGGTATGTATGCACTTCCTAAATACTTCTTTCTTTGCTTGGTGATCTTGAACTGATATTTGTTGAAGGCAGACCGAAACCCTGGAGAAGAGAGAATAGTGGAATAGCATTTGCTAGGTATGTAGAGTCTAGATAAATACATCACTTAACATTGAATTTTTCTTTTGAGGGAAATATAGCCATTCAGTCCTATATTTTGCAGAAAACCGCACCTTCAATAATTTTCTCGTCTAGATTAGGGTTTGCAAAATTTGATCTCGTCAAAATTGATAATAGAAACTTTGTTTCTTTCTTCTTCTTGTTTTTTTGTTTTTTAGATTCTTCTCCTCCTTTGGTGATACCACAACACTTGAACTCCAGCTCCTGATAAGTAATGTCATCTTTCTTAGTTGCCTAAGCAATTAAACTCTTCACAATGTTTCTTACAGTGGAGGAGAAAGTTGTGTGCTATTTTCTTGGCCATATTGGATCTGAGATTTTGGATGCTATATTTCCTAATAAATAGTGCGATGATGAGTAATTTGAAGATGTTAAGTGATGCTCTACCATTAGTTTACAAAATAGGCAACCTATAATCCTATATGAAAAATTGCTTATTTTGTACAATGACAATAGTGCATTCTTGTAACTAGGTTCAATTTATCCATTGTTGCAGCATTCCATGGAAGTTTTATCAATCATTGTGGCCAAATAAATGAGATAAGTGTCTCAATATTTAATAAACATTTACTGTTAGGTACACAATCCAATGACAGTCACTTTGGGGTCTATATTGTGGAGGGCTAATGTTCTCAATGGTCTTGCTATATAAAAATGGTGGGTATTTCTTCACCATTCTGTCTAATTAGAACGGGTTGATAAATTAATGATTTGTTTGTTGTGCAGTGGAAAAGGTCAAGTTCTTTTATATTGCTGGGTTTTTCCTTACAGTCTCACCAAAATCCATATTGCTTGTGGCAGAACATGCTGCCAAGGAAGGCAAGGTATTATATCTGCATTTGGATCTATAAACAAATGACCTATTTGAGTTTTGGTTCTTGTGTGACATTAATATTTTTACACAGAAGGGTTATGTTTTTAATCTCATATTTTGCACATATTTATGATGAATCTTGCAGCCCCTTTTATCTGCCAGTTTTTTAAAGATGATTTGATGAATTTTTTTTTCTGTAAGTGCTTTATCCCATATATTTTTGGGTTTCAAAGGCTAAAATAAAATATAGCACATACATTCTTTATGGGTTGGTTTTGGGTTCTTGCTTTTGTGATATCCCAACTTTTTTGTTGTTTAATGGAAAATTACCAAATTCTGATTGACTTCGGTATTATTTAAATATTCTTGGCCTTCTCAAAGAACTATCTGACTTGATTTTTGGAGGAATCTCCAGGCATATGGTATCTTAATTTTCACACATACTATTTGATTTAGAAATAATTGCTTATGTGGAGTCTCTATCTTTAGGTATATGGATTACATATTCGGAAATGAGATAGAAGCAAGAATTTTTTCACAGGAATAGGGATGGGAGGTAATCGTGTGTACTTAATTCTTGATCTGCTTCAATTTTTGAACTTTAGATTTGATATTTTATGTTTTTCATCTAAAATTGCAGACGGAAAATGTTGAAGAAATAGCCTTAAAGATGGCTACACTACCAAAGGCGTGTGGAACACACAAGAGGATAGATGTTATCACACAAGGTGCAAATCCTATTGTTGTTGTAGAAGATGGGAAGGTAATTTTTGTAGCGTATTCCTTGTCTTTTTATATTCAAGAAACAACTTTCACATGGGAGTTACAGGGTCTGCTTGTTAGAGGAACTGAGTAGAAAGAATGAATTGAGGGAATAATATAATATAGATATTTCTTTGTATTTCCTGATTAGAGGCTTTTATATTTTGTCTAAAAAATCTTGAGTACATGATTTAGCTTCCTTAGCTGGTGGCTTTCTCCATACCTACTTTCAAGAATACTTTGTAACAAGTAGTCTTGTGCTCCTGCAATCTAGTGGTGGTATTCGAATGTTGAGTCTCCCATCTAACATTTAATGTACATATTATTAGAGACATTGTTATGCCATGAAGAAAACACTAAGAATCAAGATTATCATCACATGTTCACCCACTAAATATGACTATCCATGTGTAGTCTGGTATACTATATTTTTAAATGTTTCAGGTTTCCATGATGATCATATTTTTCATGGTAACTTCTTGGATAACAAATATTTATACATAATTTACCCGAAGATGGGTCCGAAAGTAGGAATCAACTTTGTAGACTTCCTATGAGGCCAAACTGTTGAAACTCATTTTGAGCTGGTCCCTCTATGTGTGATGAGGTTCCCTTTGTGTGCATAGTCTCTGTGGTATTTATCCCCAACCTGTCATGCTTTTCCTTTGCGATTTACCAACTGTTTCTATTTGCTGAGGCCATCTAATTGTCGTGGAGATTCTTGAGAGCTTGTTGTCTCCACTCTCTTTGGCTAGCTTGCCTATTCTTTTGGTTGATGTTCTTGGTAAGCCACAAAACCTATCCACGTGACTATGTTCATGGAACAACCTATACCAGAAGGATCTTCTTGTTATATACCCATTTCTCCCATGCAACCCTTACAATGTCTAAGATAATATGGTCAGGAAACAATTTAATTGGAGCAATGTTGACTTAGAATCTTGCATTGTCAAATAACCCTATGATACTTGGCAAATACAAAGGTGGCAATGTACTCATCTAATGTTCCTTCAATTTATGATGATGAATTCTTGCCAATATTTGCTAGGAAGCAGGGTAGACTGACCTATACTAGAACCATGCTCAAAAGAATATATGTTAGATTTAAGACAGTAGACCAATGCTTCAAGAACCAATATGATTTTTTCACAAATAAGGGAATTCTTTGGAAATTCAGAACCTTTTCATGTTTGGTGTAGAAAATGGCCATGAAGGTTTGGCATCATGTGAAATATCTTCAAATCTTGATACATCTAGATTTTCAAAGTTTTGGCTCATTGAAAACCCACCAGAAATATGTAGTTAAGGAGCTGAAGATAAGTTATCTTTGGCCAAGCATGCAAAAATATCTTTCACAATTTATCATATTGTCTTCTTAGTGCTCTACTTATTGTTCCATCAAAGTAGAATTTGATGGAGATCAAACTGACATAGATTCCAGAAAATTGCAACAGCATGCAATGAGGACATTTGATGTAGAAAATATAGAATGGAGTTGAATTGGGTTGGACCATGAAATTTTAAACAATTGGTAAAAAAATCTGGTGAGTAAGAGTTTATAGCATTTGTAAAAATCAGTTGTGCTTTGAAGCAACACATTAGATGGTTTTGAAGGCTTCAAAATCCCTTGTGAATAAGAAAGCAATGGAGACATCAACTTCATTCATTGTGTTGAAGCTCTGGGGAGTTCATTATATGCTTTGGAACATTTGTAAGTAAAATAATTATTAGAAAAAAAAAAGGATGATTAGTTTTTAAGTATATTACAGATTTCTTTCACCAGTAGTTTTATTTTAAATTTGATATTGACTTTGATTGTTTCGTTTTTTTTAGATTTTTTTATTTTTAATTTTGTTTAGAAGTGCAATAGATACAATGTTCACTACCATTATTTTTTGTGGTTATTTGTTTTTGTTTTGTTTGTTTAGTTTGATTTGTTGTAGTAGATTTTACTTCAGTCTCATTATTATGTGTGATTAATTGCAGAAAATAATAATAACCTCAATTTCAGTTTGTGTGTATGATCTTCGTTCAACTTCAGTGCTGCTGCTCTATTTTTGCCAAAACAATTTGTGAGTATGATAGTCGGAGTGTCTAATCACACAAATCATTTTTTCTTGCTGTTGTGCAGTTAAAAATGAGATTAATGGTTGAATCTGAGAGTGAAGAAAGTCTTCCGACAGATTATTATTTACAACAGTCTCAACATCTTATCTTGGTTGTTGTAGCAAAGATTGCTTTGGTTTAAAACCTTCACAGGAAAATAGCTCACTACCTTGTTTATGCTTCCACATTTTGCATATTAGTGGAGATTTTCCATGGTAAAATTGTGGTTCTCTAGCGTGTCTGTGTGTTTGAAATGTTTCCTAAGTTTAATTTTCTTAATCACATACCTTTCAAAGGACTAACAATAGTTCTAAAACAAAGCATAAACAAAATTTGGTGATCTGTAGTTCACAAAGCACAATTTTGTAGAAAATTATGCACCATTTTAATACCAGAGCAAGACGAACTCATGGGGATTCAAGTTGAAATCGCAATTGTATGATAGTTACAAGGTCTACAAATGGAGAAGGTTTATTCCCAGCGAATCCAGAGAAAGTGGGCTGACTTTAGATATAACTGGGGGATGCTTTTAACAACTTTAAAACTTGAAAATATTTATTGATGCAGAGTCCATTTCATCTTCATGTCTATACCTGCAAATGGGCTTGAACAAACACAGGTCCTTTTCTATTTTTTTCTTTAACCAATGATTATTTTTTATCATTATCTAAAGCAAATTTTTATTTTTGGTTTTCCTAAAATCATGTATCACTCTATTTTTTAATTTCCCCAAACTCGTGTATCTTATGTTTGCTTTTTGGCAGGTGATTGTGACAACTTTATAATTTCTGCATTTCCTTGAGCCTTCAGACGTAGCTGGACATATGAAGTGGAATTTTGAGTCGATCATTTGACCATTTCAGGCTTGCAAATAAATTATATCGACCTTTTTTCCAAGATGAGATGACTGCAATGCCAAAGCCATGGAACTGACCTTATAATTGTGCTTGTGAACTTGAGTAGATGGTATCACCTTTCCTTAAAGTTCTAGGACTCGAGATTTTCATAGCTTGGTCATCTTCAACTACTAGTTAGCATAGTGCATGCCAAATTTAGATCCAATTCTCTTGTAGGAAGATATAAAGGTTGAAAGTTGCATGCATTAGAGGACAAGATTGTAGACACCACAAATTCTTTAAATATGCCACATGACATCCTCAAGCTTTGTACAAGCACAATCAAGGTTTTATGAAGACACACTAATACTAATATTTTAACTTTTGGGAGAAGGCCTTTGCAACTGGGAAAGAAAATTCATAGTAATACTAATAACTGCAATAGAGATCAACAAGAGCGCTCTCAACTTCCATCTTGCTTTGTACGAATCCCAAAGTACAAAAATAAGCAGCAAAATGTGCTAGCTGGTAAGCTAAGAAACAATAATTCAGAACTGATAACCTATTTAAAGAGTGAGACTTGGATAGTCTTAGTTCATTGAATTTTAGGTTATACATTTTGATTTTGAGACTTGGATAGTCTTCGTTCATTGAGTTTTAGGTTATACATTTTGTTGTCTAGATTTACAAATCATGCTATTTCATTTTAGTTCACAATGTTAAAAACTATTTTGCCTTTATTTAAGTCTTTAAAGGCAGTATTGGAAAATAAATGACAGTCAAAACTATTTAAATAGTGTATATTTTACTTATCCTTTCTTCAAAAGAAAGTGTGATTTTATTGGATGTAGGAAATAGAATTTTGTTTGAACTGCTCATTCAAGGCTCAAGCTGGATTGAACAAAATATTCAATAAAATGGAAGTAATTTGAGAACATATGTTATGCTTCAAAGTTGTTAAAATGAAACTTGTTCCCTTCGAAAATAGAATTGTGATTAAATAAAATGCAACAACTTAGCAGTTACTAAGGATGTTGTAGGTCTTCACTATTTCAGGGTTTGCATGAATTGATTGGGTGGATCACTTGTTCATTGCATATGGTAAAACACTGTCAACTCATACTGAGGATTTTAGAATCATCAAAATTTTATACCAGGGCAGAAAGAACAAAAGATTTCCACTGAATTAACAACAATAGCGGACATTGTGTTTGGAAATAACTTTAAAAAAGAAAACATGCATATGATACTTGTCTTACTTGAGTCATTCTATGGTGCATGGCTTAAGACATGAGGTTGTACAATGTTGTATTTTACCAACCTTTGAAGCTCATAAATTATACTTCGTGAAAAAATTATTGATAAAATCCACATGTTCTGTACAAATCCATCTTCCCCTATTGATCTCTAAGACTCATTCCTTATTAGTAAACCCCAACTGTAATGTTACATAAGATAAATAACTATTAACTAGGAGCAGATACCAATTGCATTTGCTTGTTATGGCATTCCATGAGACCACATTTCTTTAAGGCATTTTTCCAAATAGTTCACTACTTTGTCTATGCTACCACATTTTCCATACAAGTCTACCAAAGCATTTTATCAAACACTTCAATTCCTTGCTACGGTGGAAGATATATTTTTGAACCAGTTTGATTTCTCAAGATTTATGTTATTCTTTTCTTACATATTGAAGGCCCATCACAATCAGATCCTCAATGCTCCTAGACTTCGCATACATATTAATGAGATAATTTTCAAAAGAAAAATCCAATTCAAGTCCAGTTTTGATCACTGTTTTCCCTACTGCTCAAGGTAGGGACTCCAGCTCACGCAGAGCACTTGTTGTATTATATGCAACACCAATGATTCCTACCAACATAGCCTACCAATGAGGTACCACTGCACTTAATGGAAAATGCACTATACTTGGTCTAAACTATACTCATTATTTTCATGGAATTAATCCCACACTTAAACAAGTACCATATGGAATCCAACACACTACACATTTACCTTCAACAAACTAAATATGAGAATATAAGTGTTTATGTGAGTTCTCAAAGCATTGTGTTGGTCATCTAAACTCAATCATAGATGTCTAGATAAAACTTTTATATATTGGATTTATAGATGACTAAAATTAATTCTAGTAAGAATAATAATTTTACACACCATTCCATAGTGTAGAGTGTCTTAATTTTTTTTGTGATGTATCCTATCTAAATAAGAAAATTTCTTATAAATTGTTTCCTTCAAAATGGACTCTAGTAAAGAAGATAATTGAAAGGTGGAAGTCAACAACATAAAAAAAATTTAAAAAAAATTTATCCTTCAATCTTACAAAATATTAGATTATAATTGGAATGAGGTAGAAATTGAGGCTAGTATGATTTTTTCTTATAGTTTTATAAAATATCAAATTACAAGGTTATATAAATTTTGTTAAATTTCTATTCTTATATATCTTAACTCCTGTAATATTCTATAATTTAAATTTTATTATAACTCTAGTGTCACAAATTACACCTTATGCCAATTTCACACTTACACATTGCACTTGGTGTATTTATGAAAAATCTATAATCAAGATTTTACGATTATAAACTCATTGATGGTAATGATGAAGAATTAGCAACCTATGGTTTGAATTTCAAGAATATTTGGACAAAAATTCACAAATGTCATGATAAAATATGAGATTTAAATGGGTATATCCTGTACATTTTATTCACAATGCATGTCCCAATACCCAAATATGACTATAACAACTATTCTTGCTTAGTTAAAGAATAAAACTTACTTTTGCTCCTCATTTTTCACTAGTGACATGTAAATTTTTCTCTTTTGGCTCTTAATATCTTTCTTAAAGAAACTCTACCAAAATATTTCAATGTCTTGGAAATATAGACACTCCTCTAGCTTATGATCTTGTCACATTTATCATCTTTAAAGAGGGGCCACAACTACTAGTAACACTCTCTTATTATTCAAGCAATTAATTTTATATGATCTTGTCTAGTGTCTTTTATCATGATAGGGGTTCTCTTCCATAGTGGGTTTTGAGTCTAACACACATATATTTTACCTTTTATGTGTTCCTATCTTGTCTAGTTTTCCATGGAGGTGGAAACACCAAAGCGAGGGTTTGATTGAGATAAACCCCTATAAAATCCCAACAACTTTTTGTGTCTCCATGTGTGTAGGTAAAAATAGGTACAACAAGTTGAGGACTTCAATTTGGTAATTTTTGAGCTCTATTCAAACATATGAAAATGAGGACACACAAACATCTTCATGGCATGCTAGCATCCAAGGTTGATGCTTCATATAATTTGTATCATAATCTTTTGTAATGTCATAAAATTGTACCCCTTGCAATTTCACATACATTCTTGCATCTACTTTAGTCTTCATTCTCTTAAGAACTTGTGTAGGCTCATTTTAGCCCCTACATCAACCTTTTTCCACTCTCAAGATGCTCAACACACTTTTTTAGTAGCTATCTTTGCATGCCAGATTTACGTTAAATTTGATGCCTCTCCCATTCTCATTGTTTTGTAGTGTGATGTGTTCGGACACTAGCACGTCGTGCAGATGTCTACGCATCACGATAGCATCCTACATCATTTCAACGCTCAAACCATCACCTTCAAGCTTGTTTTCCACTTGTCAACAAGTTTTGTTAGTGGTAATGGCTAGGGATGCCTTGTAACGACTCAAGAAGCTTCTTTTCCCTCCTATTCTCTCTTTTTCTAATCCATTCTTTCAATCTATTTGTTCTTATTTAGCGTTCTCCCTTGGAGACACTCTCTTTTCCCCATTTAACTCTTTTTCTTGCACAAATTTCTCACTTTTTACAATAGCTTCAAACACTCTCAAGCTCTTGCAATACCCTCTACAACATGCTTGGCTCTTGCATCTATTTTTCTCTCCCTTTCTGTTTTCCTTAAGCCTTACATCTCTATCTCCCTTTTTTCACACTTATGAGCATCTTGGGATTTCACACATCCCTATCCATTGCATCTCCATTTTGTGATACGGGTTCTCCTCCTCGAGTGGGGATTTATTTTATCACCTTACTTCATGATAAAGGTTCTCCTCGAGTGGTGTTTTCTTTCATCACTCATCGCATACATTTTCTCTCTATCTATCTGGCTGTCAGTGGAGGTGGGAACACCAAAGCAAGGGTTTGACTGAGGCAAACCCCTATACAACCCCAACACTTTCTCTAGAGCTTATGCACAAAGATATCTACTAGCTGGAGGCTTCATTACTTGGGTTGTTGTGAGCATTTTCTTTCTCTATTCTCTTTATTTATGTCATTTCCTTTACTTTATTTCAGTTCTATTAATTTATGTTTCTTTCTTGCATTCTATATGTTCTTAGAAATCAGATTTCTAGTAGTCACTTTGTCATTTTCTATGATAAATTCACTTTTTGGTCTGCACGAGAAGCCAAATGCTTCTTGGATGCCAATGCATCACATTGTCATCTGTGTCCCACACTGACATCCTTTGGTCGAGAGCTTGTCAATTTATCCAGAAACTCTTCGTGTCCCACCCTTTCTAATTATATAATTCTTGCAATGTTCCTTGAGGTAGTTAAGGATAGTTCACCCCTTGGGAATCTCTTAAGAATAAAGAGATTCATGAGTAGCGAATCCCCCATCTCTACATTTTGGTGAATCCAATGTGAACATGTCAGATCTATTTCTATAATATTTCCATGTTTACGATAACACTTTCTCTAAGGTAGATTTGAATACGCTGGATGACCTCTAGATGACTTCTTGGGAGCACCCTCCTCTATCCGCGAACCTTCCGAGAAAACTTCCTCTCAACAAGACATGGATTCAGTAAATGTAGTTTTGGTCTCAGTGGCTCCTCCAATCCATAAGAAACCTGTCATTTACGTTACCCCAACCAACCCTTCTTCTAGGGAGGATTATTTTGTATATGGGATTTCATGTCAAGATGATTCATTGGATTTGTACTCAAGGTTCGTAAAAGCTATAGACTCTACTTCTTATAATGTCATTGGGAACACATATAATACAAGAAGAAATAAACAAAACTTGGATCAACAACCCTTTTTTCCCACGCCTCAACCCACTCAAGTTCCTACTTCTTTACCACCTTCTCAACCAAGCCTTTCTTTAGCACCTAAACCTACAATTAAAGCACCAAGTGATTATGATCCTGTCGTGCAACTTCGTGTTACTCTAGCTAAAATCTCACTTTGGGATTTTTTTAGACTTCTTTGGTTTATTAGGAGATGCTTCAGGATGCCTTGTAGAAGATCCTTTTTCCTTCCACCACTAGGCCTATGGATGTTAATGCACTGTTGGCTCATATTCGAGTGGATTCGCTAAATATCATGTTCCAGCCGCAAGAACTCCCCCCTCCAGACATGTAGAAACAAGAAGATCCATTGATGATTATAACTAACATTAATAATATTTTTTATCATAAAAGCTCATGCCTCTCCGACAGTCTTATGGGAAATTCACTGGGTGGGGGACAATATGTGCCTCATTGAATACCTCCAAGATTTCTATAGAAATCCGACTCTTCTCTGAGTTTACAAAAAGGGAAAAGGAAATGCAAATAGAAAAAAATGAAAAATGGCAATGCGCCAACGCTTTTACAACATTTCAAAACCACAAGCTTCCCTCTATGAGTGATATGAGAGAAACAAAAATCCACTTCCCTTCATTTTTGGGAGGAGAAAAAACAACAAAGGCTCGGTACAAGCACATATGTAGTCATTCAATCGACCTACAGGAAATGCATATTAAGATCTGAATCAAACGTATAAATTTTAGAATTAATAGAAATACATTCAAAAGCAATATAAACCCTTCCTCTTAATATAACATATTATGAAGAAATGATAACCTTACAAAGAAAATGGATAAGTCTAATGACATAGTCCAATCTCTAAAGATTATGATTTAGTCATATACAAAATAGCATGGAAATCCAATAACCAAACTATTCAAATTAAGCAAGACACAGTGTTCTATTCTAGATGAAGATATAAAGAGAGAAATATTGACAAAGATCATATCATGCACAGTTTCAAGTATTTCTTTATAATAACTCATATTTCATATTCAAATGAACTTTAAAACAGAGATCGGATTCCAATCCGATAATAGTTTGATCATAAAATATACATAACATGCCAGAGTGAAGCACTGTTCTATGAAATTTTAAAGAATTTCTTTTTGCTAAGTAAGAAAACTAAGGAAAACTTTTCAACAGGAAAAATTCAAGAACCCTTTCATTATGCTGCTATTTTCAATATATAGCTACCCAAAAGACAAAAACACCAACCTCGTCCAGAATTAATGACTACCAGACGTCCAAACTTGATAGCTTGGAAATCCGCCTCTAGATCTTTTATTAGGTCACTAGAATCTTGCTCATCAACTTTTAGCTACCACATTTTTGTCATTTAGATATTTCAATAGGATTAGCCCTTGTAATCTCTCTGATCCTAGAAGACAGATTGGAAAAAGTCTTGTCGATCACCCAATTGGATTTGGTAGCACTGACTCACGTCCCTTCATTGGAAAAGGCAAAGAACATTCTCATGGACTCTGAGTGAACATTCCCAAGATACAACTTCATAGCATGAAGGGATGACATGTCAGAAGGGTAGATAATCTCATATTTGTGAAAAGAAGATGCAAGAAAACGTCTGCTAGGCCGACACGTGGTCTGACTTACGACTGAGGAGAAAGTGATTATTAATACATGAGCAACCACCACGTGGTACATTGCGTGTCTGTCATAAATACAAACTCCTTGTGCACAGATCACCCTGAAGACTAAAATAAAGCCGAAAAACAAAGATAGACATAGGAAAAATTTTGCTTCACAGTATTGGTATTAGGCATACTCTCGTTGGCACCAGTTCGACTCTCAATTTTTTGGGTATTGACTACTGCCTAAGATTAAAGTTAGTTCATCTTCTCTAGTTGCTTCTTCCTTGTACATTCGTGGGTTCAATAACATTGGTCATCAAGCTCTAGGCACAATAATATTGCCTTTTCCGCTAGGCCCTTTTACCTTGCCTACTTTTTTTTATGTGATGCCTGGTTGTTTACCTTATAATGTTCTTTTGGGGAGACCTTGGATTCATGCTAAGGGCGCGATAACTTCTACTCTGCATCGTTCCTAAATTTTGTCACAAACAATCGGGTGGTCACAATCAAAGTTGACCCAGAAGATGTTCACCTTTGTGAGCTAGTAGTCGCTGGTTGGGCTTGAGTCATCTCCACTCTTAAGAATTTTATCCCATCCCTAACCACTGATTCTATGGTGTGCTCCTTGACATTACCTTCCATGGAGCTTGTCCCTGAAGTGAATGTCGTTAGAGACAAATCACCTGAAGGAGAAAGTTCTGAATCCTCCCCAGCTTCTCCTTCTTCTTTTGAATCAAACACTTTCCTTGGAATCCTCTAAATTCTTCATTGCAGAATACAAGGAAAGTCCCACTCGTCTAGAGTTTCTGAATGCCTCTAACATAAAATTAGACAATACTCTCATTGAGGAAGGGAATTGTGATCCTATCCAAGAGGCCAGTCCTTCCCCTACTAAGGAGATTAATCCTACTCTTGTGAAGGAGGTTAATGTTTGTGAACCAAATAAAGGGGATGGTTGTGCTCTCATGGATACATTCGACATCCATTAGTGGAATGAGTCCCTCTATGTATATCCACCACCTCTCAAAGTTTTAAAAACTCACTATGGTTTCAGATATCAAATCACTTCTTGATATGGATTTGGGTAGAAAGGCCTAGGGCATATCTAACAAGGAATCCAATTCCCCATCCAGTTCAAGCCGCAAAAGCACAATTTGGGTTTGGGGTGGTCTATTGAACAGGATAGGCAGAAACCTTGGTGGAGTGTCAATATGATTTTAGTTGAACCACTAAGTTTGGTCCATCCTAAATTGATAAAGGATAGGGGAAGGCCAATAAACTCCCTTCAGATGTCTTCTCTTCAGATGAAGAACTTGATGAATTCCTAGGTTCCTACTCCTCGTTTCCTCCCTTCCATCACAAGAGATGATTCCTATATCACCTGCATAAACAAGCATAATTTTGAGAATATATCTTGAGTATTGATGAGGAGGACCCTCTATTGAATGTTGGTAATGATGTTCCAATATTGTATCCTGAAGATCATAGTTCTCTCATTAAAGGAGACACTACTCAAGTCTCTATGGGTCCTAGGTCCTTTGAAAACGTAATTAAGATTGGGAAATATCTTTCTTCAGAAGAAGTAGATGAACATTCTGATCTCCTAAATTCTCATCCCAATACCTTTGCTTGGATGTCCAAGGATATTCCTAATATTGATGAGTCTGTAGTGGTTCACAATATTGTCCTATGTCTCGATGCCAAGCCAGTTAAGCATAAAATCCAAAATATCAATCCCAAGGTGGAATTGATGGTTAAGATTGAGATAAAGAAGTTGTTGAAAGCAGGCTTTATTCGTACAATTGATTACTCCCCTTGGATCTCAAATATTTTTGTTTTTAGTAAACCTGGTGGCCATATTCACATATGAATTGAATTTTATGATCTAAATAAGGCTTCTCTTAAAAATGACTTTCTGTTACCTAATATAGATATGATTGCAAACTTGACTATGGGCCATGCATTGTTATCTTTTATGGATGGTTTCTCAGGTTACAATCAGATCTGTATTAATCTAAAAGATCAGTACAAGATAGCCTTCACTACCCCTTGGGGTACCCTCTATTATGTGGTTATTCCCTTTGGGTTAAAGAATATAGGAGCAACTTACCAATGGACGATGACCCTGATTTTTCATGATTTTATTCATAAGATCTTAGAAGATTAGGTTGATGACATCTTGGTGAAATCTATAGCTCGTCAAGATAATGTGAATAAACTTCATATTATTTTTGAAAGGCTTTGTCTCTATAAGATGAGACTCAATCCTCTTAAGTGTGTTTCTGGCGTAGTTTCTAGAAAACTTCTAGGGTTCATAGTCTATCATCATGGAATCAAGGTTGACACAAATAAGATCGACACCATTGTTAACATGCCTCCACCTAGAAATATTATTGAATTGAAAATTTTACAAGGGAAAATACAAGTGATTCATAGATTCATATCTCAATTGGCTAATCATACCCTTCCCTTTACTTTTTTGTTGAAGAAAGATGTTTGCTTTATATGGGATGAAGAGTGCCAAAAAGCTTTTGAGTTGATTAAATCCTATTTGACTAATCCTTCTATATTAATGTCAAATATGCAAGATAGGCCCTTTTTACTTTATGTCACAAAATCACCATATGCTTTGGTAGCCTTACTAGCCCAGTATGATGATGCTTGGAAAGAGAGAGCGGTCTACTACATTAGTTGGGTCTTGGTCGACTATGAAACTCGCTATTCCTACATGGAAAAGCAATGTTTTTCTCTTGTCTTTGCTACACAAAAGTTAAGGCACTATCTTCTCCATGTTGAAATGCATGTTCTCATAAAAAGCGGTCTTCTAAAGCATTTGTTCTCTAGTGCCGACCTTGCTGGAAGGTTAGCGAAATGGGTAATGTTTCTCTATGAGTTTGACATAAAGTTCATTACTCAAAAGTTTATAAAGGGCCAAGCAATTGATGATCAATTGGAAGACGCCCTCTCATCTCACTCCTTCCTGGGTTTGGATTTGTTTCCTGATGAGAAAATTATTGTGATCAACCATGACCTCAAATGGAAAATGTACTTAGATGGGTCAAGATTTCAGATCGATTTCAGAGAGGGTGTGGTTCTAATGTTGCTCGCTGGTAAACCGACCCCTCTCTCCTTTCGATTGAAATTTCCTTGTACTAATAATATCACCGAGTACAAAGATCTCATTGTTGGCTTGCGTGTCATCATTGCACTAAAGATAAAACACCTCCGCATACTAGGGTTTTTTGAGCTCATTATGAACCAGATTATGGGGGCCTATCAAGCTAAGAAAAGTAAGTTGTCTCGATATCGAGACATTTCTTTGTCCTTGCTTAATTGGTTCTCTTCTTTCACAATAGATAGTATCCCTAGAAGATAGAATAGACATGTAGATGCCATGGAAAGTGCTACTTCACTGGTCCCCTCGGATGAGGATACAAAAGAATATCACTTCATGGTTTAAATCCTTCGAAAGTCAACTATTTCTGACCAACCTAAATTTGAAGCTTACATGTGTTGTCACGTGGGCACAGGAGAATGGTTCTCTAATATTTACAACTACCTAAATACTAGAAACTTTCCAGATGATGTGACCAAGAATGATCACACTCATATATGAAAGCTTTTAGCCCATTATGTTGTATTATTCCATGTTATATATCGAAAATCTTATAATGGCTTGCTTCTTCGATGTCTCACTAAAGAAGAAATACCCATCTCCCTTAAAGAGTCCTATTCAGGCTCTCTAGGTGGATATTTTGGTGGTAAATCCATGGTGAGGAAGTTGATACACATGGGGTACTTTTGGAAAATGATGGAACAAAATTCTTTTGATTTTATTAAAAAGTGCCTTCAATGTGAGCAACATAGTCATTTTATTCATGCACCCACACAAGAGTTACAAAATCGGACCTCTCCTTGCCCATCTCTGAGATGGGGGTTGGATATTATTGGAAATCTATCACCTCCTAATTCTAAGGGACATACCTTTACCATTATTGCTATAGATTATTTCATGAAGTGGGTTGAGGCCATTTTCGATCCATGAATGCTGAAGCTATCTGTAGTTTTCTTCTGAACAACATTATTTCTCAATTTTGGATTGCTAGCTACACTTGTTTCTAACAATGGTGCACCATTTAAGAATAAGGAAGTAAATAAATTCTTAGATAAATTTCACATTCAACATAGATTTTCTACACCTTACTATCTACAATTTAATGGTCAAGCAAAAGCATCTAATAAGACTCTTGAACTCATTCTTCGTAAAATAGTAAATAAGCATGGTAAGGATTGGCATATTCAATTAACGTATGCTTTGTGAGCCTATCACGTGAGTGCTCATATGATGATGGGAACGATGCATTATAACCTCATGTATGGTGTTGAAGCTATCATGCCTTTAGAATTGGAAATTATATCTTTATAGGTTTCCCTTAAAGGGTTGATTGATGATGAAACTTATCAAGCTAATCATTTGCATTAGCTAGAGATGCTTGACGAGTGTCGATTATAGGCCCTTGACCATCTTAAAGCTTATCAATGATCATTATCAAGATATTATAATCAAGGTTTTCTTTCTAGAAATTTTAAGTCAGGTGACCTGGTTCTTTATTAGAATCAGAGAAAAGTAAATGCATCACCTGATCAAAGAGGGAAGTTTAGTCCTAACTGGTAGGGCCCTTACATTGTCATCTCTATATATGGTTAAGGTACTTATGGGTTATCTTCTTTGAATGGAAAGCCTCTAAAAGAGCTTGTTAATGTAATGCATCTCCATCGATATGCGTAGTGTCCAATGTGTCATGTGTGCGGTGTTCGCTCTTTAAGGGAAGTAGCACTACATATGTTGACATTATTCATTAACACATTATGAATTTTTTTTGTGTTATGATATGACCATATGTGTGTGTATAATATACATATAAGTGTCTTTCTATGCTATGTATCCATGCATTACATTACATTTTTTAAGGCAGTTAGATCATCATTATATGTAATTAACATACATCCTTGTTTTTTCATTAAATCATATTAGCATCTAATGTAAATATACATCCATATAAGCATATAATATCCATTGCATCAACATACATGAAAGTAAAGAAGCATACACATAAAAATACACAATTCCATGATGTTGAAATTGGTATATATATATGTATCAAATGTCATATACATGTATCAAGCCACTACTATAAAAAATGAGTGGCTACTGAATATATGTCTATACAAAAGATCTACAAAAAGGATATATCTCTTGCTACAAAACTGATTTAAAAAATGGGAGGTCCCTATGGCTACGGTGTGTGGCTCCTAGAGCCCTCTAGCTCTAGTTGTTGTTGTTGTGGTTTGGGGAGAGGATACACAGTGGTCATGGACCTGGGTTGATGAGAGCATGATACAAAAAAAACTATGAGTCACATCCCCTGATCTCTTCCTATACGAAGCATATCGTGAACTGTTCCTATGTGAACTCCTATCATAATTTTTGAACATTTGTCGGGATCACGAATATTGGCTACCTATCAAGGTCATTGAGGTGGCTCTGAAGGGTGTCATGCACCTGCTCGGTTGCATCAACCCTTGTCACGATTATGTCTTGCTCATCAAGTGTCATTTAAAACTCCCTCGATAGTTGGTCACGCTGCCCTCAAAGAGTGTCACCTCTATAGTTAGTTGCACTATATCCACTCCCTACTCCTCATAAGGAGTCCTCAAGCATGCTACCAGCTCAAAAATATGGACATGTCACCCACAAAAAGTGGCCGATAAGCCTTGAGAATCGTCCCTTGAATAAGCATGTCAGGGGCTACCTCTGATATGCATTGAGCCATTAGGCTAGTCCACCCTATGCATCCCCTACAACCACAAAAATAAAGAATGAAATCAATATCGCATGACATATGTGTATAATCATAAACAAAGTGAATTGAAGGTACTAGAATATAAATGACATGCTTAGTATACCTGGGTCCCTCAACTACCATGTGGGGTGAAGATGATGAGCAATATTAGGACCCACACCATTGGCATCGATAGTCGCTCTTGGTGCTGCCAAGGATTTTTCAATTGTGATAGTAGGTGTTCATGGAAACAACGAGATGGGGGTAGTTAGTGGAGTGTTTGACCTCCTCCGCCACTACCTCGACTTGTGTGACATCACCTCCTCCTCCTATGGTCTCTCCTCCTTAACTTGCTCCTGCCCTCTCCACCTGCCCTATGGTGTTGGTGGTGGCACATCCCCCTGTGGGCTTAGATCCCCTCCAAGGGTACCCTCACCAAACACTGGACAGGGAAGGTGTCTATCCCACAACCCTTTGAAATTTTCAACAATACTAACATTATTCATCGATCTTGTGGGTGACAAATCCTAGTCAAGCTTGTCATCATTTGAAGGGACAAAATTGGTGATGGTAGTGTGGGGATAGTCCCTAGGTCTCCTTGCACTCCTGAAGACCCAAGTGTATGTGGTCACATCAAGGAGAATAGTTTGCACATGGCCATGTTGTTGCATGACTCAACTCTAGTAATATGGTACAATAATATGGTCACAGTGACCTACAAGAAAACGGTCCTGTTGTAGGTTCCTAAGATACCTGCTATCATCTACCCATCTAGAAAAGTGAAAGGGTCTCCATCTGAATCGATCTAAAGTGTATTGAATTGCAAGTGCTAAAACTATAGATCTCCATGTCTTCATTTCCCTATGACATCCTACTAGTGGGCTATGGGGACATGGTAAAGTCATTGTTGGGGAAAACTAACCGAACTCGTGTACATAATGTGGGAAAAAATCCACACCTATAGGAGTGTCCATGTTGTGAGGCTATGGTACTCGTATTGAACGTACCACCCCAACTCCTAGTATAGGTGTGCTAGAATGCTATGCCCCCATGACAAAAACTATTTGATGCTCTACCATCTCGTGAATAGTATTGATGAGGTCACCGTGTAGGTGAGAGATTCACCCATCTATTGTGATCCAAAAAGCCACGATCATGACCATCACTTTGTACAATAGGGGTGTAGTGGTCCGCACATGGTCATACCAGTGCATGTAGATATGCCTTGTGCCATCACCACCATCGATCCGCTCCGAGCTTCTCCCAGACTAACCAAGTTTCATCAATGGCCACCTGCCATCCATAGATGGGTAGTCTAAGGATACAATACACATCCTCTAATGTAATCATCATCTCCCCAATAGGAAACTAGAAAGATTATGTGGTGGCATCCCACTACTCCATTAGGGTTGTCAGTGTCCTCTTGTGATAGAAAATCTTTGGCATGGTGAACACATGTGAGAGACTGACCTACTACAGATGTGTGACCTCATCCTCACTGAGGCAATCCCTCTACTCGCTAACCAAGCAATATGCTCACCTGTTAGAATGATCCTGGATCTCAAGATGGTCTTGCAAAAAGGAAAAAAAAAAGGAAAAAAATTATATGTCAAAACACAAAATTTCAATTTGAAAACAAAAAATTCACTGAGACTTTTGTGTGCTGCGAAGACATCTGCATGCCATGCATACGTCCCAATTTTCCATTGACACCTTGAGGATGCCAACTAATGGGGACACCATCATAGAGATGCTATCTTAGTGCAAAACCTAGATGACATGTCTTTTGGATGGCAACACTGAAAAAAGATGCCTACATAGCTAGACGTGAAAAAGAATGCTAAAAACATGCTTAAATTCACAAAAAATGAGGTTTTGAGACCTACTTGGTCCACCTCATGACCCTTGAAAATATCATCCCCTAGCTGATCTAGTCTTGGTGCCTCGTACTCTCTCCTATTCAACATTTTGCTGACTTTTCTTTCACAAAATTCAACAATTTCCTCATAGTGAATAGTGAAAATGATCCTTCTAAGGGCCCACCTTTGGTATATATAGGCTCCTCGGGGCCCATTTTTCCTAGAAACTGTGGCTCCTCGGTTTCTCCTAAATCTACCCCACCTATCTAGGGGAAAATTAAAGAGGGGGCATAAAGTCACCTCTTGATCATTTTTTTCTTCCAAATCAATAAATTCTTCTTGATCATTATTCTCACCATTGTAGCTTCTTTTGATTTTAGAAACTGTTCTAAAATTTTAGCATTGCATGTTACAATCTTGTAAAATTTCTCACAACTACACCATCACTGTTTGTTGAGCTCAGTTGTTGGGGGCACCTTTAGTACTAGTTAGCTTGACCTCGGTGGCCTTTGAGGCCCCTTTTCTTGGCACACAAATCTATAAAATTCAAATTTGGAGTAAAATTTCTCTTCTCTACTTTCATATGCCTGATTTTTCCCAAAATAAATCCCACTGAAGTGAGGGAAAAATGTAATGTCACAGAATTGCACCTAAGGGAAATTCCACATTTTTGCACTTTTTCCTAGCATTTATGACACCTTAGAGAATTAATGACAAAAGTCCCTTAGATTAGAATTTTGCAATTCTGACCCCATATGGACCAGTGGCAGAGCAACATAAGCCTAACAACAAGTTTCCTAAAAATCTAGGCCTTGGACTCCTATGTGGTGTGTGGATGTCTACGTAGTGTGCGGAAGTCTATGCAATGTGCGCATGTCTGCATGACGCGCTAGCATCTTGGAAATTTTTTGAGTTTTAAATGAGGATCTCAAATCTTGAAACTCTCGACATGTGTCCTACTAGTCAGATTTCGGGTGTAACGATGCTTTTTTCTGCCCTTGCATGCAACAAAACCCTCATTTTCTCTCATTTTGGGGTTCAAGTAATTTTCAATCAGGCCCTCTTCAAGTTTTTCACTCTTGTGTTCTCTTCATTCTTGATCACAACACTCTCACAATTGAAGCCATGTCCTACTGAGGTCCCTTCAACAACTATAGCTCTCAAGCAAGCAGTCATTAGTGCGTTTGTGTTCTCTGAAGAGGGTCTAGTCCCATGGGTAACACTCTCTCTCACTCTTTTCTACTTACTTGCTTACTTGCTAGTTAGTGGTGCATGTTCTACTCCTTAAGTGGGTTTTTTTTTCACCACATGCTTTGTCCATTTCATTTACAATCCTTTCCTATTCGGTTGTTCGTGGAGGTAGGAAGACCAAAATGGGGGTTCTGATTGAGGCAGACCCCTATACAGCCCCAACCTTTTCTCCTCATTCTTTTATGTGTAGGTTGCAAAGAGGGGCTTGGAGTGAAGACTCAAACGTCCGGTTGAAGGTAAGTTTTCTCCAACTTCTCCTTGTGTTTTTATTAAAGTCTTTGTTCTATGTTTGATCATTCTTCTCGAAAGACCTTAGATCCAAGTTAGGAAGTGAAACTTTACTCAGATCGTTTGAGATCCTGAGCCTTCAGCTGCTTAGGACACCAATGGAAAATTTTTACAATAGTGTGTGACACTGGTGTCCTAAATATGCGTTGACATACTTTGGCTGAGAGCTCCTCTATTTGAGGCTAAAATATAGGAGTTTCACTCTCTTGAGGTCTAGAGAAATTTTCTATGAAATATAACTTGTGTACATTTCTTGACAATCTTTTCATTCTATTTATGCAGAGGTGGATAAGCGTAGTTCATTCCCTAGTGATCTCTTGATAATGAAGAGACCCGTGCAAAACAAATCCTTGCTATCTCACATTTTGGTGAACCCGATGTGAATCGAAGAAATAGGAATTGATTTACCCCAACTTGGTGGGGTCATAACTTTTGACACGATGCTCTGAATTAAGAACTGTTTGCACCGTTGGAAAGGTCTCCAAGAGGACTAGTTCAATCCTTAAATACTATGCCATTAGATATCAAATTTTAGGTACTGATGCAAGTTCTGACCCCAAATTATGCTCTGAAGACCTCTGATTTGTCACCCCATGATTTTAAGGATTGAACTAGTCCTCTTGGAGACCTTTCCAACGGTGCAAACAGTTCTTAATTCCGCGCACTGAGTCAAAAGTTATGACCCCACCAAGTTGGGGTAAATAAATTCCTATTTCTTTGATTCACATCGAGTTCACCAAAATGTGAGATAACAAGGATTCGTTGTGCACGGGTCTCTTCATTATCAAGAGATCACTAGGGAACGAACTATGCTTATCCACCTTAGCATAAATAGAATGAAGAGATTGTAAAGAAATTTACATAAGTTATATTTCAAGGATTGAACTAGTCCTCTCATTTTTGTCACCCCATGATTTCTTTAGAGCATCCAAACTTTGTATTCATTATATATTATCTTTAACTTACTCTTTTCAAAATGAATTTAATATCTTCTTTCATGAGTTAAGTATCTAATTATATTCAAAATGTTAATGATGCTCCATTTCATGCATGTGATAGTGACTTGGCTTTTCCCATGTCACTTTGTATCTTTGATCCTTCTCGTGAGATTCTTTTTGATTTAAAAGATATATTGTTTCAAGAAGATGAAATCATTAATACCTTTCTTAACATTACTCTACCTTCTCTTTGTTCTAGTGCACTCTCTTCTAGAGATGATGCATTTGTGAATGGTGAATATAATCTTCACTCCAATGCATTCTCTTCTAGAGATGATGCATTAGTGAATGATAAATCTCCTTCCACATTTGATCCTCCTAGATCGATGTTGAGTATATCTCTTCAAATGATTCTTTTACTAGTTGTGATGATTCTATAAATGCAATCTATGTCTCTTCTGCCCCTCAAAGGCCTAAGAGATCGATCATTTACCTAACTCTGGTTAGTCCTTCTCTTAAAATGATTTGTTCTATTAATGGTGTTCCATTTGATAGTGACTCTCCTGATCCTTCTAAGGATCCCTCTTGTAGAGAGATAGCCCATACTTATGAGAATATAATGAATAAACAACCAAGCCTTCCTCAAGCACCTATGCCTACAACTAAAGCACCTAGTGACTACGATCTTGTCGAGAAACTTTTAGTTACTTTGACTAAAACCTCACTGCGGGACTTGCTTCAATCTGCTCCGATTTACCAAGGTATGCTCTAGGAAGCCTTGCAGAAGATCATCTTGCCTGCCTCTACAAGGCTCTTGGATGTTAATGTGTTGATGGCTCATATTTGTGTAGATTCGCCAAATATTGTGCTCTATCTGCGAGAAATCCCACCTTCAAAAGTACAAAAGAAAATAGACCCTTTAATGATTATAGTTAATATCAATAATGTCAGCATTATATGTACTCTCATTGACACTAGTTCAATGCTCAATATATGTAGCATTGATCTATTGCCTAAGATTGATATTAATTCATCTACTCTTAATGATTCTTTTGTTGACATTCATGGGTTCGATAATTTTAGTCGACAAGCCCTAGGAACCATAGTCTTTCCTTTGAGGTTTGGACCCATTACTATACCCACCCTTGTATATGTTATGTACAAAAAGTTACCATATAAAATTATTCTTGGTAAACCATGGATTAATGCTATGAGTGCAATCGTGTCTACCTTGCATAAATATATCAAGTTCATTTACAATAATAAAGTAGTCATAGTTAAGGTTGACCCTGAGGCTATGCACTTATGTGGGATGGCAGTTGTTGGTTAGGTTTTAGTTGTGCCTACTCTTATCCCTTCAATGTATTCCAATGTGTTGATTTTTAATCCAACAATACCTACTACAAAGGATACTCTTGAGATAGATGTCCCTGAAGAAGACCCTTCTAAAGTGAGAAATATTAAGTTTTCTCCTTCTACTTCTCAAAAGAATGCATGTCTTGGTGATGATTGGGGTTCCTTAGACTTTGAAAATTCCTTTAGTGGGGAGTATAAAGTCGCCCTGATTCAATTAAACCTTTCAATGCCATCACCCAAACCCATTATCAAAGATGGTTATTCTTTTGTATCATGGGATAATGTGAGCAACGATTATAATTTTCTTAGTTTTGATCCTCCTTCTCAGGAAGAAGATCACACTTTTGTTAAAGAGGTCAATGTTGGTAGTCATGTCAAGAAGGCTAAACGTGATCCCGTAGAGGATTATAATCCCTATTGTTGGAATAATACTCTCTATGAAGATCCTCCTTCTTAAGACTTGCAAACATATTATGGCCTTGGCTTTAAGCTTGTTGCTAAGTATGGCTATGAGTGTAAAGGTTGTGGGCATAATGAACAAGGCATTCAGGTCCGTATAGAATGTGCACCTCGTAAGCATAATTTGGGACTTGTTTCTTGAATGAACAATCTAAAAAGAAACCACAGTTGAATGTTGATGTGATTTATGCTCAACCTAATTCTCATGAATTGATTCATCCTCCACTATCTTCTATCTTTGTGTCTTCTTCTTCTTGTGAGTAGTCAAAATTTTCTCCACAAGAGAAAGGGTTGCTTCTTGCTCCTCATCCTCTATCTAAGAAAGAGTGTATTTTGTTGAGGCTTCTAAAAGCCCACTTAATTACTCTTCCTCCTAAGAAATTTTATAAGCATGATAAATAAAATAATTCTTTCTATGCATATCATCGAGTGCCTCACCATTCCACTAGTGAATGTAAAGCCTTGAAGGATAAAATACGAAAACTTATTGATTTAGGTGCTATCACTCATTTATTTTCTGATGTACCTTCCTCTTCTTCAAATGACAAGTGATATCGAGGTCTACCTCTATCCTATATGTTCTAAGTATCTTCCATGGTTCTTCTCCCCTGTATGTTGAGGGTAGTGATAACTTGTTCTTGAGATGCATGTCCTTCTTAAGGACCCCATCTCTTCTTTATGTCTTTCCAATGAAGTGTCCTTTGAGTGGACCCCTTTCACTTTTGGAGGGTTCCTGAGGGACCCCCTTTGAAATCTTTTCTCTTGAATGAATTCATTTGCATCTAGCAGGGGGTAAGCCTGAATAGACCTATCTTATATCTTGGCATCTAGCTTGGGGGTAGCCTAACTAGACCTCACTTTTCAAACAATGCATCCCTTGAGTGGACCCCTCTTCTTTTGAAGGGTTCCTGAGTGACCCCTTTGAAAGCCTTCTGATTTTTTGATGGTCTACGTTATTGTCTACTTGTTTGCCTGTGTGACTAATTTGTGTTCTCTGACAAGTTTTATCTACAGATTAACATGTCACTTTGTAGGTGTTCCTGTAAAGCTACTTTCCACTTTGACTCTATAGAGTCCCCTTACATTTGGGCTTCCTTCATAAGAAAGAAATTGGGGGTTTCCTTATTGCAAGTCTATGAGCCTGTAAGGTGCTTAATTGACTCGATTTACTTCATGAGAGAGTACTTGGGGGTTTCCTTCTTGTAGGTCTGTGGGCCCATGAGGCACTTACATCCTATAGGATTTATCCATCATTGGTCTGAGGGCTTTCGATGTACTTCGTGCAACTTTGTAGTTTGACGGAGCTTCGAAGTACTTTGTTCAAACCTCCTCAAGAGAGAGTACCTATGGAGACATCTCTCTTGGAATTTCCATTCCTTTCTATCTCCTAAATTATCTTATCTCTTCTCTTCTCAATTGTGTACACCAGATTGAGGATTTACATCTTCTTCATCCTAGGTATATTCTCTTTCTCTCTTCGATATTGGCTCCTTCCTTGACTTTTGGGTGCATTCTTCTCTTGAAGTAATCAATCCTTATATTCTTCTCTCAATTTTAGAATTCTTCTATGTGTTATTTCTTAATTTTGGGATGACACATAGTACTGAGACAGCCTTTCACATCGAGGTCTCTTTCACTTTGCTAACTCAAATCCTTTAGTGGCTTTTTATGTTCTAACATTGTTGTCTTGTGTAGGTCTTTCTTGTCTAATGTATTTTTTTTTTTAGGGTCTTCGGCCTAGGGGCATGCTTCCTTGGTTTGAAGGGTTATCTGTTCCCCTACAGTATCTTTTTGGCATAATGATATTATTTATGTTTATTGGATTTCCTTTAGTGTGCATATTAGTGTAGATTCATATGATTGCTAAAGTGGAGGAAAAATGTAATGTCATAAAATTGCACCTTTTACAATTTCACATAAATTCTTACATCTACTTTAGTCTTCATTCCCTTAATAACTTGTGTAGGCTCATTTTAGCACCTACATTAGCCTTTTTCCCCTCTCAAGATGCTCAACACCCCTTTTCAGTGCTATCTTTGTGTGTCAGCTTTGCATTAAAATTTCTGCTTCTCCCATTATCATCATTTCATAGCCTGATCTGTTTAGACACTAGCATGTCATGCTGATGTTTGCGCATCATGCTAGCATCCTTTGACTTTCAAACAATCACCTCCGAGTATGTTTTCCACTTGTTAAGAATTCTTGTTAATTATAAAAGATGGGTATGCCTTGTAACAGATCGAGAAGATTCTTTTCCCTCCTATTCTCTCTTTTTAATCCATTCTTTCAATCCATTTTTTCTTCTTGAGATTTCTCCCTTGGAGACACTCTCTTTTCTCTCTTAACTCTTTTACTTGCACAAATCTCTCACTTGTTATAGCAACTTCAAACACTCTCAAGCTCTTGCAATACCCTCTACAACACACTTGGCTCTCTTGCTCTCCCTTTTGGAATTCCTTAAGTCTTATAGCTCTATCTCCCTTATTTCATGCTTGTGAGCATCTTGGGATTTCACACATCCTCTATCCATTTCATCTTCATTAAATTGTGATAGGGTTCTCCTCCTTGAGCGGGGATTTCTTTTATCACCTTACTTCGTGATACGAGTTCTCCTCCTTGAGTGAGGTTTGCTTTTATCACTCATTGCATAATTTTTCTCTCTATCTATCTGGCTGTCCGTGGAGGCAGGTACAAAAAATGGGGATTTGACTAAGGAAAACCCCTATATAGCCCCAACACTTTCTCCAGATCTTATGCATGCAGGTATTGAAGATATATACAGTTGGAGGCTTCATGACTTGGATTTCTGTGAGAATTTTCTTTCTCTATTCTCTTTATTTTTGTCATTTACTTTACTTTATTTCAATTCTATTACTTTTTGTTTCTTTCTTGCATTTTTTATGTTCTTAGAAATTAGATTTCTAGTAGTCACTTTGTAATTTTCTTTGATAAAATCACTTTCTGGTCAATACGAGATTCCAGTGCGTCGTGCTATTGTTTGTATCCTATGCTGACATCCTTTGGCCGAGATCTTGTCAGTTTGTCTAGAAAAACTTTGTGACCTACCCTTACTGATTCTAGAATTCTTACATTGTTCCTTGAGGTAGTTAAGGGCAATTCGCCCCTTGGGAATATTTTGAGAATAAAGAGACTCATGAATAGTGAATCCCCCTTCTCCACATATTTGTATTTAGTGATTTCTATTTTTGTAAACAAAAGATTTTTATCACTCTGTATCTCTAATTTACTTGATATTTTTAATAGTTACATATATTGTTAAGTATAACTTAAAATTTAGTCTTTGTTGCAATATTTTTGCCCTTGGTCTTCCTATGTAGCACTGTGCTTGGGTTCATGACATGGGTTAATAGCCTCTTATGGATCTTGGATCTTGTATAAATCTAGCGATTGTATCGAGAATTGATAGGTTGACATTTTGGTGCAACAGTAGCTACTTGTGTAGTAATTGGTATCAAAGACAAGGTCATAGGTTTGAACCCCTTGCTTGCACTGGGGAAATTGTTGCAAGAGTTTTGCCCTTGGCCTCCTTGTGCTATATAGTGTGGGACTAGGGCTTGTGACATGGCTTAACCACCTCCTATGGATCTTGGATCTTGTATCAATTTGACATTTGTATTAGGCATTGACAGGTCAATCTTAAGGTGTAATAGTAGCCGCCTACGCAATAGTCTTAAATACTTCTATTTCTAGTTCACTTGAACCATGCTAATTGAGATAGTTGATCTAGTTATTCGCTCCTTAAAATCTCATTATCTTGAGGGTAGAAAATCCCCTCCTCTATAATAACTATTATAATATAATAATGATTATTTTAGTGACACATTAATATTGAATAACTAAAATGCTTAATTTTATAAATAATTAATTTTTAATTTTATATACACCTTATTATTAAAAGGATAAATGCTATATAATCTATGCAATTAAAAATTATTTTTGTAATTTAATTTGTAACTATTATGTAATATGTATTATTTTTTATATGAAGGGTATGTGTAGGATCATCATGGAAAAACAGGCCCTTAAGTGGCGATGAAAATTCAAAAAATCAGAGTTAGGCAAATTGACGTAAAAATTTGAATAAGTTATCTATATTGTTTCAAAAATGTGTAAGAATAGAATCTATAGAAAATTGAATGTAGTTTCTAAACTACTAGGTTTATTTTTAAAAAAAATCTATTTGGTGAAAATTTGAAATTTCAATGTAGTAGTACTTAAATTTTAGGGAAAAAATAAGAAGTAGGTGTCTGTCTGACCATCCTAACCACAATAAAATGACAATAATTTTTATAAGATTTTAGATATAAGTCGAGGACTCATGTTCCGATGTGATGCATATTTTTTGGTAATGTTTTCCCAAGTAAATAATTAATTATGAATTTTTTATTACAATGTTTACAAAAATATAAAAACTCATATGTCTGACCACCTTAACTTGGTCAAAACTTCATGATTTTTCTTTTTTTTAACTCCTATAGTATGTGAAGCATAGAATGTGATGCATGTTTCGAATTCAAAAAATGTGATACCATTTGAAAGCTATAGATGTCTTTCAATCAGCCTATCAATCATGACTTTAGTCGTAATTCAAATAGAACATGAATAATAATTAATTATTAAATTCAAAGTAAATCATAATTTATATTGGTGGAAAGTTGAGAATATCCTTTAAAAACCCTTTTTCGTTTCATCAATTTTGGGTAAAAAAAGAGTCATTAGCCACATGTGCCATCATATCACTTACATATCGCCACTTTTTGGCTCAGCATGATCCTGCACATACCCTGAATATAAATTGTTAGAAATTTACTACTTTGAAGATCTTCAAAATGTTATGAGAATCCTCTATTAGACTTTCTCTTCTCATGTCACTTTATTGAAAAATGTTTATATTTCATATAAATTATGTAACCCAACCAATTTTACCTCTTTCAAAAATTCCATATTTCATAAATTTATGTAATAATAACCATAAAAATATTATAAAATCATTTTATCCAGAAATTTATTCTAACCATTGATTATAATAATATAGGTAAGCCTACACAAAAATATTAATATTAATATCATATTATAGATAATATTTTTCTCTACTCGCAAAGAAAAAAGTGTGAATATCAGATTTATGATTCTTAATTGTGAACATCAAATTTATAAATTTTAATTGCAAATTCAGAAAGAAACATTTCTTGAGAAGAATAAAACTCAGAACCAAACACCGATCAATAGGAATCCATAAAGATTAAAGAGAAAAAGAAGTGTGAATAATATAGTGATTGTGAGGAAAATGCATATCAAAAAGAAGAGATTTAAAGGATGAACTACATACAAGAGAAGATCGTTAGAAGGCCTTCAATAGAAAAAAAATCAGAATAAAATATAAAATAGAAATAATGTGACCATGAGGAAGGATCAGACAAAGCAATGAACCCAAAATAGACTTCAAGGTGCCATACTACATAACATGGCCCAACAGCCTAGTCTTAAAGAAGAGAATGAAAACAATGAATCTAGGTGAGACATCAACTGATCAGAGGAAAGATTTGAGGAATGAAGAGCGAAGCAGAATGCCAAGGGAAAATGAAAGATCCAAAAATGAGATCCCCAAAAAAAAACAAGCGAGGGAGAATAAAGGCCCAAGAACAAATGAAGGCTCAAACAGAGGAATGAAAAAAAACGGCCAGAAGAAAGAAATAATAGAGCCAAAAAGAAAATTTTGGGCCTAAAATAATAAAAGGAGTAATTAAAATAAAGAAATACTTTCCAATAGAAATAAACGCTCAAGAAGAAACAAAATAAGATATAAGAATTTTACTAAAGGTGGGAATAATAAGTAAAATTATAGGAGCCAAAAAAAGTAGAGAGGCGATAGAAGATTGGATACAAAGGAACATAAAACGAAGCCATGGTATAAGATTTATGCCCCATGGATTGTTCATAATCATCTTCTTGAAAGAAGAAGATAGAGATGCCACACTAGTAGAAGGCATAAAAGATATGGAAGGAAACCCAATTTACATGTAGAAATGGATAGCCAATTTTAATCCCAAAAATCACACATATGATAAGAAATAAAAATGGCTTCAACTTTACAACCTCCCACTAGAGTATTTTTTTGAAGAATGCCTAGAGAATATTGGAAGAACCCATAGTACACTGCTAGATATTGATGTCTCACTATTAAAATCAAATTCTTGCCTTTTATGCTAGGTTACACATAGCAGCAATCAAGAAAATCCCTAAGAGGATTAAACTAAAAACAAAAAAGGGTGTCTAGGAGCAATAAATAGAGAAAGAGGAACAAAAATTAAAAATATCAAAAAGCAAATAGAGGGATGTCATAACTAAAGAGTGTAGGGATAAAACCACAATTGCCAAAGTATGGATGAAGAAGGGTTCAAAAGAAGGGACAAAAGTAAACTCAGACAAAAAATTATAAAAACCCAAGCTATAGAACATCAAAACAAAGCCCTATGAGGCAAGCACGAAGAGTAAAAATATAGAGGAGGAGAAGAATCAGGAGAATGAAAAAACAAAACTAGTCCCACTAAAGAATGCAAAAATAGAAACCTTGGAAAAGGAAGACAAAAATTATTTGGAAAGTGAAGATGAAATCTATAACGAAATAGACATTATCAAAAATAGAAGCATAAGCCAAACCACAACCTAATTTTTGGATCAAAATCTAAAAGTGAAAAATAAAAAAGGAAGGAAAAACAATAAACAAAAGAGGGAATAATTAGCAAAGGGAAGAGGAATAAAAAGTGTATTTAATTTCATGAAGGAATCAAAGGGAGGAGAGCACTCCCAACAAAATAAAAAATGAGAATAACAACATGGAATGTAAGGGGATTGAATGCCCCAACCAAAAGACACTTAATAAAGTGTTAAATAGAAAAATCTAAGTTAGATATAATCCTCTTACAAGAGACCAAGATGGAATAAGTAAATGAGTGTAACTTATGAATAGTAGGATGGGAAGAAGTGTTTTTGAAGTCACATGGGACAATAGGGGGCCTAGGTATAATATGGTAGTCAAGCAACGTTGGACTAAGTATTATAGAAAAGGATGTGAATTGGATAATATTCAAGGTAACAAGCTTGAAGAATAATTTTAATTTTACACTTTTTAACATCTATGGTCCAACAAGAAACCAAGAAAGAACCAAATTATGGACATCCCTAAATGAGAAACTGCAAGCATCAAACAGGGGTAAAATAATTGTGGGAGGGGGATTTTAATGTGGTTCTTAGAACAATGGAGAAAAATTGAGGAAATAACGGAGTCACATAGGCAATGAATGAATTTGGTAAGTTTCTAACCAGTAATGATCTAATAGATATTAAAAGAAAAAATCACCTATTTACATGGAAAAATAGGAGGGAGGGAGGGAGCATGTTACATAAAATAAAAGTAGACGGATTCATTATCTCCCAAGAGTGGTTAGAAACAAGTCTTAATTTGGAAGCCGAAATCCTTCCACTGGTAGGATCCGACCATGTACCGATAAAACTGACAATAACACCTAAAAAAATTTAGACAAAAAGCACCTTCAAAGTGGAAAAGATGTGTTCTAGAAGAGAGGAGCAGGTGCAACGAATTGAATAGTGTTGGAAAGAAGCACCAAGATGTAAAGGAACAAAAAAATTCATCGTTATGAATAAAATGGCGTATGCAAAGAAAAATCTTCAAGAATGGAACAAGACAGTGTTCAAAAACATCTTTGAAGAAAAATAAGTATTAGAATAAAAAATGGTTACTCTAATTGAAAAATAAAAAATGGGATGAGTCAAGAGGAGTAAATAAAAGAAAAAAGAATTAAAGATAGAATATGAGGAGGTACTAGCAAGGGAAGAGATCTATTCATGGTCTAAATTAGGGGAAGTCTGGTTAAGTGAAGGGGATGTAAACACAAAAAAAAATCATCACACATCAAAAGTCAAGAAAGCACACAAGAAGATCACACCAATCTAGGATAAAAATGGGAGGACCATTGAGGAGATAGAAGAAATTCAACAACAAGCAAACAAATTTTTTAAAGAGCTACTTGCTCCAGGAGGAGTCGCTGACTTTCAAAACTATGGTGAGATAGTAGAAAATATACCTAAGATAATTTTGTAAGAAGGTAATAAGACGTTGATTGCCCTATTCACAAAAGGCAAAGTGAAAGAATATTCCTTTCAAATACACCTAGAAAAATCACCCAGGTTGGATGGCCTCCCAACATTTTTCTATAAAAAATGTTGGCACTCCTTGGAAGAAGAGGTATCCGAGAATTAGTGGAGGATTTCAATCAGAAAAAGAAATTCATATTAAATATTTAAACAGTAAGTCCTAGTATTAATTCCAAATAAGGAAGAAAGTACCAACTTCGAGGAATTCCACCCAATATCCATATGCAACACAATATACAAATTAATATCTAAAGCCCTAGCCAATAGATTGAAGAAGATATTGTGAAGAATCATCTTAACCAACCAAAGTGGATTTATCCCAAGTAGGGACATAACAGATAGCATCATATTGGCCAATGAAGCAATACACACAATCAACAAAGAAAAGATTCCAAGTATGATTATTAAGCTGGATGTAAGTAAGGCTTATGATAGAGTAAGATACCATTTTCTGATGAAAATAATAGAACAATTTGGTTTCTACAGAGAATGGAATCAAATGTTTAATACTACATTTTCACAACAAGATACTCGGTCTCGATAAATGCCCAACCATGTGGTTTCTTTAAGAGTAAAAATGGACTAAGACGGGGGGACCCACTTTCCCCCTTCCTCTTTGTAATTATGGTAGAAGTGTTGAGAAAAAATATAGAAAAATACCACTCACAAGGGGAGTGAAAAGGACTGCAAATATCACCAAACACAAAAGAAGTAACCCATCAACAATTTTTTGATGAAACAATACTTCATGGAAAAAGGAACAAAGAGGGAAGTAGAAAATATTAAGAAGTGTTTGGAAGAATATATATTGGCTTCAAGACAAAAAATAAATAAAGAAAAAAATATTTCTTTAATATGAAAAAATTACTGCAAAAAAAGATAGCAAAAAACCTAGGATTCAAAATCAATAACATCCCTTGCAAATATTCACGTGTACTGTTTTTCAAAGGTATAATAAAAAAAAAACTATGGGATCAGTTGATAGAGAAATACAAAGAGAAATATTTGGGCTAGAGAGGAAAGTGGCTCACACTAGCAGGGTGAATAACAATGATAAAATTAGTCATCTTAGCCTTACCAACATATGCAATGTCAAGCATGCAGATGACATAAAAAATAACTACTAAATTAGAAAGCATATTAAAGCACTTTTTGTGGGAAGGCTCAAATGAACAACACAAAGTTACACTTATTCACTAGGACAAAGTTATGAAGCCTGAAGAAGAAGGAGGTGGGTATGTGCAGGATCATGATGGGCCAAAAAGTGGCAATGGGAAAAAAATCACGTTTTGGATCAACTCAAAAATGCGGAAATGTCGAGTTGACTTTTCTAGGTTCAGGTGTCAGTACATTTAGCCGAACAAGAGCCCAAACCTAGTTTCTACAAATTGGATATCCGATTTGTGGAAACATTATAAATAAAACAACCGACTGTTAAAAGTTCATTTCTCACAGTTTGCGCGCGGGCGCACAAGGAAAAGTGAAAATCTGATATCCGCTTCTATCAGATATCCGATTTCAAAGGTAAGTATTTGGTTTTTTAAATGTTGTAATCGATTTTTCAAGTAGACTCTTAATTTTAAGTAGTTTTTATGATTTTTTTTTCAAAAGTAGGGTTTTCTATTGATTTTTATTAAAAACTAGAGTTTACAATGAATTTTTATTAAAAATTAATGTTTTTAAATGGATTTTGATTAAAAACTAGTGTTGTTGATGTATTTTTATCAAAAATTAGAGTTTGTTATGGATTTTTATGAAAAAGTAGGGTTTTTTTACAATAAATTCATTTATATTGTGTAATTTCAATTAGATTAATTAGTTTTTAACTTTAATCATGTATTATGGCTGGGAATGAAAATGCACAAATTCCAAATGCTCCACCACCTCCGCAGCCACCAATTGAAGACTTAATTGGTGAAAAATTGGGGAAATTGAGGGGTATTTGTTAAATTTATAAGACAATCCCTCAATTGAAAGATATAACAAACACATTGAAGGAAATAATTAAAAAAATAGAAACCCTCTCCACCCAACATAATGCCTTTCATTCGTGGTGAGAAGACATGAGTGAATATTATGGATGTGGATTGCCTTACGATGATGTGAAAGATCTCCAAATAACCAAAGCCCAAATAGCCTCTTTATCCATTGACCCCCACAACGGTTTGCTAGTCAATGTCAATAAAATAAAAATTTCTATAAAATGGTGCATGCATAGGGACATTGTAGCTAACTTTTGGGATCGTTGGTGTATGGTTTTTGATAAACCATCAAACAATAATTCTAATATACCATTTTACTTTATTAAAAAATTATATGTTGATTTTGTGTTAGGGCATCATGTCAATTACTTTGACATTAAACCCTTCCAGGGCATCGGTGGAGGTATGCCCCAGGATAGACCAGGGGTAGTTAGAGTAGTCCTGCACCCAAATGTTCCCCTTCTTCCCCTTCCTCTGCCACCTCCAATATATCATCCAAAGATTATCCAGGATGAAACCACACAGATTATTCAGGCTATTCACTCTTTGAGTGGTTATTTGGTTTTTCATGCTTCTACAGTAGCTCAGCTACATTCTGGTGATGTTGGCAAAGGCTTGAGTGCTGCTGCATCATCCTCCTCAGGTCCACATATTTGTGTGCCACATACTTGCACTATGTGCTGCTAGATATGTTTGGATCCTCTTGTACAACCCACTGAGCATGCCTTGGACACTTCTGATTATGACCTCCATGATGTGGACATTATGGATCAGTCGCAGGGGAGTGGAGTGCACCCTACAGAGTCCTCTCCTGCTAGAGAGGGGGATGTTGGAATAGTGACACAGGTAAGATTTAAGTTGTAAATTCATAACTTGCATTTGTTTTTAAATGAATATTAATAAGAGATAGTATCAAGTACTAATATTTATTTACATGGTCTATTTAATAGTTGATGTCTGAGGAGGAGCTCACACAGTTGACTCATAGCACCCTTAGGGCCATTTCATTTGGCTTGGACACACACACAATATATATTTTTCGCACTCACTCGTTAACATTTTTTAGTATATACTTGCTTTTCATTTGAATTGTCATTAGTGAAATTATATAATAACTTATATGTTTATCTTATTTTCCTCTTGTAGGAAATACCTAGTGCGAGCAAGGTGCAACCTCGTCTAGACTATGGAGGTGCAAAGTTAGATAAGGGGAAGGTAATTGAACTCATATTGGATTGAATTAAGATTTTTAAGATCTTTTATTGATTATACATACATCGACATAGATTGGTAGTTTCATATGTACTTGTCATTTTTATGTACAAGCAATTATGAGCTATACAGAGTTGTTGACAAGTGACACACCGCCTAAAGGAGTAGGTATTGGAGCACCTCAAGGAGTAGGTGTTGAAACACCTCAAGGAGGAGGTGTCGAAACACCTGAAGGAGATAAAGAAAAAGATCAACCTAAAGAGGTATGTGTTTATTTTATTTTGTGTTTGGTAAATATGTTCCTATTACCAATAATCGTATGCTAACTTGGATCAATTTTATGTTTTTGTTCACATATATAGATTGGCATTTCAAAAGTTGGTTTGGTATATTCTAGGACTCCTGACCCTTTGAAGAGATGTATATTTCACATAATTAATATTTCAATTTTAGAGTTCAATTAAAATTCAATGTATATTGATTTTGATGTTAATTATTTGATTTTAAATTATATAGTATAACTAATCTCAATTGTGGTTTGAATTTTTTTTGTGCAGCTACCTTTAGAGCCAACGAGTGCTTCAAAGAGGCTCCATTTTGATGATCCACCAGTAGTTTAGGATGAGATAGACATTTTGGCATGTAAATTTTGAATAAATATTGAGATGGCATATGCCACATTTTATAAAACTTTGTTTGAGTTGGTATCGATGCCATTTTTGTATATGGATATACACTTGATTATTGGATAATTTTATATATAAAAGTTGAAAATCGAAATTTAATTTTTCCTCATGTGCATGATTAAACTCTTTGAAAATTTTATCTTGAGCAATGGTTAAATATCAATGTACAATAGCATAAAAAAGAATGGTTATATTATGTAGTTTATATTTATATCGCTGATTACATTGCATTACACATCTTTCAAACTCAAATCATTACTTCACATTGCATAACTAACAACTAGATGTTCATAGATGAAAAAAATTCAATTACAATATAGTTTTTACAAAGTCAACCTAAGCAGTTATGCAATTACTTCACATTGCATAACTAAAAACTATGAGCAGTTGCCAATTGCATTTGTTGGTCATTGAATTCTATGAGACCACATTTCTTTGAAACTTTTTTTCAAATAGTCCACTGCCTTGTCTTTGCTACCACATTTTTCATACATGATAGTGATCATATTAAGTTGTAATAAATTAAGTGATAGACTATGGCTATTTAATTTATACTCATTTGATTTAAATGGATGAGACCAACCTTCCTTGATATTATTTTGTAATTTATTATTTTCAAGAGAGGCCGACCTCTTTGAAGAGTCACCTTATTTTGTATAAATATAAGGTGATGTTTGTTCATTTCCTCAATCAAGTTCATTCAGAATAATTCACATTCCAAGTAGAAGTTCGCACTTGAGCAGCAACGCTTCATCTTGCAGCAACAGGCTGATTTCAAGGAGAAGCATATTCGATTGTATCTTTGCATCTAGGAGAGGTTCTATTATTCATTGTATTAAATTCAGCCATGAGTTGGGCTTGAGTTTTAAGAGGATTTCTTGTTGTGTTAATTGTATTATGTATTGCATTTTTTGAGTGCTTTCAGTTGTATTATCTAATCATTAAAACACTAACATGGTATCATAGTGGGTTTGAAAAAGATCGTGATCAGATTTGTTATTGCAACGATACCTCTATTTCCTTTTTTTTTTGTCTATCTCTATCTTAGTCAAGATGGTGAATGGTCTTAAAATTGAGGATAGACTCGAAGGAGCATCAAACTTCACTTCATGGAGATTCAAAATTATGCTCACTTTCGAGGAAAATGAATTGGTTGAGTGTGGAGAGAAAAGTTTATGAACCTACGGATGAGGAAGAGAAAGTTCAATGGAGGAAGAAAGATATCAAGGTGAAGAAGATGTTAGTTGATTCCATGAAGGACCATATTGTTCCTATCATCTCTAAGTTGAAGATAGTGAGAGAAATTTCTTAAGACTTTGGAGGAGATGTATGAGATCAACAACACAAGTCGTGCTCTAGCCTTGAAGTAACAACTTCATCATGTTAAGATGACAAAAGGAGAATTTGTCATCACCTACTTCATGAAGATTTCCAAATTGAGAGATCAAATCTCTACCATTGGTCATGTTGTTGATGAAAAAGATTTGACCATGTTGGCTCTTAATGATCTTCCTTCATCTTGGGAGTCTTACATTCAAGGAATCAAAGTGAGATCAAAACTTCCCAAGTTTGATCAGTTGAGGGTTGATTGTATTCAAGAGGAGTCAAGGTTGGCTGCGAGAGGTATTGGACGAAGCCCTACAAATGAAGACATTGATTTTCTTTCTACTCAATCCTCGAAGAAGGAAGGAAAAGGAGGAAAGAAAATATGCTTCAAGAGGAATGGAGATAAAGGGTTAGATGGTGCTCCTGCATTCAAGAAGAAGTGGGACCTCTCTCGTGTTTAATGCCTTAGATGTGACAAGTTTGGTCACTATGCAAAGGTTTTCCCTACCAGGCCTAATCAACATGCTTCATTTGCGGATGTGATTGAGATCTCTCCCCAAAATGATTCTAGTGAATTTCTACTCTAGTCATGGGCCTATGTTCAAGCCATGAAGGTCATGTACTGATCTGAGCGCAAGAGCAACATTTCTTACTTCCACCCTTTAAAATATTTAAGACATAAGTATTCTTTGTTTTTATTGTAATTACCCTTCTAGGCTAAAATTCAGCTTATTGAGTTGTGCAAATATGACATTATTTACTTGGATTATGTGTGACTAGTAAATAGTGATCACTGGGATAAGATTCTTTAGAATTAAGAATTATTCATTGCAAGTTGTATCATGTTGATGTGTGAAGATTGCTTTCAAGAAGAGCTTGATGCATCCTATAGGTTGGAGAATGGAGACACTACTTGCAACTATGAGTTTGAGTGAATGGATGAAGATATCTCTTCGAAGAGGAAGAATTAACCTTAAGAGGGAGTTTAATGACTCGTTGGGAATAAGTAACGGTTGCAGTGTTGCAAGGCCAGATGCTAAATTCTTGAAGTACCTCTTCAGCAGTTAAGATCATATTTTCTCGAAGTTAGTCAACTTGGATTTAACATTGGTAGCTCTGCAAACCTATTCAGAATAGAGTGATCTAAAGAGGACATCCCTAAATCTCTACAGAGGTGTAAAGTTGCAAAGTGGTGCAACTTTCATTCTCAAACTTGTATGACCAAACAAACTATTCCAACACATCCAGATGGGTATGTTTACACTAGGTATGGTCCTCTTTTGCACCCAAATATGTCGAATCACTCTGAGCTGCATTGGACCGACAATTTCTTTTAAGAGTCCAAAGTGCTAAAAGGAAACAATCTTATATAAAAATGATACTCTTTGATTATCTTTCGATCCTCCTCTGTACTATCAGGTTCATGTCTAAACGTTATGTGGACAAAAATAACAATCTGAATGGAATTGTAATTTTTGATATTGAACCTCGTTTTGTGGTTGCAATGTGTAGTTTTCTACAAAATCAACCACTGATATAATAGTGCCAATCGGAAAAGAGTCCTTACATACCCTGAATTGTTGATCCAACCACTGAGACCTATGACTATGCCTTGCATATTTCTAGAAAATATTGTCCTTAAAATCTGAAATAAAATCAGCAACACTACATTCTTTTGTAACCAACTCGCATCTAGAATCTTCACCTCCACTCTGCAAAGTATAGTTGACTATCTCATATATCTTTTTCTCAACAATTTGGAACCCTCATGAAAACATTGAACAAACTTTGACAAGCCACCAGATTGTGAGCACTTCGCATTTAAACAATCATTTCTATAGAAAAAGGAACCATCATCCTTAGAACATAAAAATAGATCTAGCAAGTCCCTTGATGATTTCGGAAGATGCATTGCACCATACTCCTGCAACATTTCATTATTATGCAAAGTAGAATGGATATAGCATAATACTTCATGGTACATTGAAAAATCCACATGGTATTTGCAACAACAAGTATTACGAATCTTAAGAGGCACACAATAAAATGGCTTCAAACCTTCAAAAGTTCTTTGTGAGATTTCCATATTTGGATGTGTTTGAATAAATTTGTTGAGCAACATTTTTTGGCTTGATTCCAAGAAATGTTTAGGATGCGGTGTATGGTCTCGACTATCAATTCTTAACTTTAAAACATCCTTTGCATTGGGTGATACTCTAGAGTTATCATGCCAAAATTGCTGAATTTATTGCTTTACATTATCTGTTAGCTTCTTATCAACATGTGGAAGCCTCCTGGAAAAAGTCCATGTATCATTTTGAAGAGGATCATCTATTCTTTCTTTTCTTGCAAGTGCTCTATCCAAAGTTTTATGATTTAAGTCAAAATTATAACAAGTTTGTCTCATAAAGCGAGCCTTTTTCAATTGATGGATTACTAGGGTGGTTGTAATGACTCTCTGGGTAGCTCTCTTATCTTTTTCCTTGTTATTTTTCCCAATAGACTTGAGAGCATTAAAAATATTTTTGACAATAATAGAATTTTTTTCGGTCCTCTTGTTCACACGAATCTTCAATTTGGCTAGCAAAGGTCTCATATTTTGCATCTTTAGAAATTGTACAAAAAATTGGCATTGCTCAGTCAATGTCTTATCACTCAAATATTGGTTGAAAAGTATTCTAGCCCACAACCAAATAGTTCGTGTTGACCTCTTGCCTTCAAAATTGTTTATAATGTTATCATCAATTTCAAATAACCATTTAGGGGTCCATGAAGGTCTTGAATTTGGAATATGTCTTTCTTCCACACAAGGTTCTTCATTTCTCGTGTAATTTGGTGAAACATAATTTACACTTTCTTCAATATTATGTTCAACATCTTCATTTCCAAAATTTTCACCTTGAACATTTTCAATATCAATTTTAATAATTTCATTTCCAATTTCAATAACATGTTCAACATCTTCAATTCCAACATTTTCATTATCAATTTGAATAATTTCATTCCCAATTTCAATATCATGTTCAAAATCTTCAATTCCAACATTTTCATTATCAATTTCAATATTTTCATCCCCAATTTCAATATCATGTTCAACATCTTCAATTCCAACATTTTCACCTTGAAAATTTTCAATATCAATTTGAACATTTTCATTCCCAATTTCAATATCATGTTCTACATTTTCACCTTGAACATATTCAATTTCCTCTTCACTTGAAAGACCATAGGGCTCAGGTTCACCAATATTTAACATACCTTGTCTTTTCTTCCTATGACCGTATCTATCTCTTTGTCTATATCCTTTAATTTGTTCTTCTGTTAGCTTTCTCTTACGTTTTTGCTTCTGACGACTGTTGCTCCCCACTACACCAAATAAAAGATGCTAAAAAATCATTATGTATGACAAATTTGAGTACAAGATGCTCCAAAAAGTTTATCTTTGTCTCTTCCTATTTGAAACCGCACGTTTGTCGCCTGCAAAGTGTTGCAAACAGAATGTAGGGTCCATTGGAATGCACAAAAATGACCCACATTGGGGTTTTATATGATCCACAAATCCGATATCCGATATAATCAGATATCTGATTTGTAAAACATGTTTTGAAACAGTAAGATTTTAGCTCTACACATCGAAGTTTCACAAATTGGATATCCGATTTGTACACACATAGAAGGAGAGTGAGAGGAAGAGGGAGAGAGGGAGAGATAAAGGGAGGGAGCATGGGAGGGAGAGAGGGAGGGATAGGGAGAGTGAGAGAAAGGGAGAGGGAGAGGGGAGAGTGAGTGAGTGAGAGGGAGAGTAGGAGAGGGAGAGGGAGAGTAGGAGAGGGAGAGGGAGAAAGGGAGAGTGGGAGAGTGAGAGAGTGAGGGAGAGAGGGAGAGAGGGAGGTGGGAGAGAGGGAGGAGGAGGTGGGAGGGAGGGAGGGAGGAGGGAGGAGAGGGAGAGGGAGAGGGAGGGAGAGGGAGGGAGAGTGGGGGAGTGGAAGATTTAGAGAGGGAGAGAGAGGGAGAGGGGAAGAGGGAGGAGAGTGGGAAGGAGAGAGGGAGAGTGGGAGGGATAGAGTGAGAGGGAGAGTGAGAGGGAGAGGGAGAGAGGGAGAGATAAAGGGAGGGAGAGTGCAAGAGAGAGAGGGAGGGATAGGAAGAGAGAGGGAGAGTGAGAGAGAGGGAGAGGAATGGGGAGAGGGAGAGGGAGAGGGAGAGGAAGGGGGAGAGGGAGAGGGAGAG